>SNQJ01S0021337.1:76811-89181 GCA_010110895.2 Picea sitchensis
TTATAGCTTTCCGAAACCCTAATTCTTCGTTGACATCACTTAACCTAGGCGCCTTTCCTCATAAGTGATTTATTTTTCAATTAAGTCCCCCTTAACACCTTTTCATTCTAATTCTTCGTTGACTTAGGCTTAAGTGACTTTTCCTAAGTATTTTGGCTTAATTCATCGTTTAACCATTAATTCCTCCTTATTTCTCCATCTTGTTCCCTGTTTGTGCCTGACTATAGTCTACGGGAACATATAGACTACTAAGTCACTCCCTGCTGGCCTAATCTTGGGGATGGGACATCACACTCACTCTGCCTGAGTTTGCGCCATGTTCTTATTTGTCTCCTATGCCTATGCAATGACTTCCACTGCTAGCTCTTGGAGATGTTCCATTTGAGCTTGTCGATCCTTCTTCTGCATTTTCACAACTATTAGCTCTTCTTGAAACTTCTTCATGTCTTGTACACCTTTGAGGTGCTCAATTATCTTCATCATTTTCTGCCTTTGCATGAGGTCCTGGATAGTTGCGCTTATCGTTTCCTCTTCCTGGTCCGAGTGTTGCACCTGTTGATCCTCCTCTAGTTTTCTCCATAGTTGTGATGCTTTATCAAACCAGTCGACAACTACGCTGACTTATCGTTCCATTTCCTCCATCTTCTTGGATGGTTCTTTCTTCCTTTATTCCTTCACCTCTGGGGGAGTGGTAGGAATGAGTTGTTCTCGAAGGTTCTTGATCTCCTCCTTGTATTGATCAATTATTTTCACAATATGATCAGTGTTCTACGTTGTCATGGGTTCTATTATTTTCACGTGTTTTGGGATCTTTTCATAGGCTACAACCACTCCTTTCTCGAGCCTATCCACGTGATCTTTCTCATCTTTAGTATCGATCTTGAATTTCTCGAGCACCAATTGAAGTTCCTCTCTGCTATCCTTTATGTGCTGCAACTTTGTTGTGTCTATGTGTGCGTGTTACTGTACCTTCTGTGCAACACTAACTTGAAGTTTATATAGTTCCTTGGTTGGTATCTGCCCCATTACCAACTGTATTTGCACTAGATATTTCAAGGGTGTCTAGCCTATAATCTCATCCATGCGCAACATGCTGGGTGTAACATGGAAAGTCAAGTTCGCTTGTGCTATCATCTGGATCATATCTTGTTCGCTCAGTACAACCATGGCTCCTTCTTCTGATGTTGTGGGGAATGAATTTTTTCCTATGCCTGCCCTCCATGCTTCTCTGATCTAATCTAGGACCTTCCTCATGTCGACCAACTCGTCCTAAATTTGGTCCCTTTGGTGCTAGGCATCTTCAAACTCCTCAACTTCCCATTCGTGGACTCTTTCAGGAACGAGGTTCGCGTTGTCCTCATTGATTGTATATTTTGGCGGTGTGTCTTGCGCCATGGCCTTCTTGTGTGCACCCCTAGTGTGTATGAGACACCTCTTGGTCTATCCTTGTTCCTGTTGGGTATCACTTGATGTGGTTACTTGTATTGTCTCATCCCCTTTTTCCTATTATTTTGGTGCCCGGGTGATGTCCTTTTTCCCCGCCTATGTACCTTTCTTTGGCGAACCCCGTTTCTTTTCCTGTGTCATCTTCTGACTTGGATTTGGCTTCTTGGGAAAAAATTTATCTCTAGTAGGTGTCTGATCTTTCACTGCCGCAACCTCCTTATCTGTGGGAATCTCTTGAGTTAGAACTGGAACTCTCCAATTGTCTTGCCAATCTTTGATGGCCATCTCTATGCCCTCTTCCTTGACACAGTATCACAGTTGTATCCATTCTTTCTTGGGATGCCTTCATTCTTGGATCCATACAGTATCCTCGGTCTCTTTTAATTTGGCGATGTCCTGATATTGCGTGGCCAATTCTGGAGTAATCTGCTAGGTGTTGGCTTTGATTTCTTGTAGGTCGTTGTAATAACCTGCAAACATGCTTGCATTTTCACTTATGATTTTGGAGTCCAAAGTGACCCCCAACGATATGTACCACCCTACGCGACAACGAGTGGTTCGCTCACAAAAGTATGCATACTTAGGTTACCTCCATCCAATCAGGGTGATCAATATGAGTAGCCAAGAGTAGTGAAACTCTGTCTCGAGGTCATGTGTGTCTTTTCATTCCTCCAGGAGCAAGTTTAATAAGTACAAGGCCTAGCTGAGCATAGTTCCATTTGCATAGTATGTTGTATCCATGATGACCCCAACTGGGACTTCCTCCTTGTGACACTTCTTGAGCAACTTGCATGCCATGAGTTTGGTGTCCAACCTTGTTGCTGCATCACTAATGCACTTGATGATGATTTTGTGAAACCCTCTTTCTATTTTGTACATCTTATTCATATCCTTCGCCAACGCCTTTTCCTTTGTCTTGTCATTGAGGTACTATGCGAGACTCTCCCCCTGAGATGGAAGCCATGCAATAAATGCAAAGAGCTCTACTTCTATCAAGACATGATCTTCTACCCATAGGTACCCTCTGTGGGTGACTTCCATCATCTTCTTAACAAAGTTGTTTACGTCATGACCCCTTCCAAAATGTGGGATATCCAAAAATTTTAGAATCCCGATGTTGTCCAGTCTGGTTTCTCATTGTTTTGATTGAAAAATTGGATCGTCGAAGAGTTCTGTACCCACATTTTCTAGGTAAAATTGCCTTGCAAACTTAGGGAACTTGTCCATGTCGGTCACAACATGGTCCGAGTACCGTATTTTTTCCACACATCCTAAAAGGTTAGATTTGATACACACCCCCTATGGAATGCATGGTAATACTATGGTTGTTGCATCCTATCTACATGGTGATATTTCTACGAGTTGTTTTCCCTTTTGTTGTGGTGGATAAATAGAGGTTCCAACCTCCATTGTTCTATACTCTGCATATTCTTTTGTCCCGTCGGTAACATATTCTACTATACCCTCTTGTTGGTGCTCCAACGTTGTTGTGTGTGACGTTCCTGGAGCGACCGCTTCTGTCTAGTTTGGGACCGTCCCATTAACCCTTGGGGCCTCTTCATGATTTTTCGGGGATGAAGGATTGCCTATGTCCTTGGCCTGTTGGCTATGTTCCACTTCTAGCATATCAATGTCCATGTCAACCACTATTGTTTGTTAGGTTTCCTCCACCACGGGTGTGGGGCTCGCTGGTTCCATATTGGGTGAAGGGATTTCATCCAAGTTGATGAATTCGATAGTCCATATGGGTTCTTGTTCCCTTCCTTGTGGCTGGTGTGGTGCTCTAAGTTTTCTTCGATGTTTTCTGTAGGCCTGGCTCGACACGCCTAGATTGGGTGGTGCCATGGTGGTTAAGATGATTTATGTCGAGCTAGTTTTCTCTATAACTCTTGCTAAATTTATCTCTACTTCGTATACTCTTTCGCTCTCTTCTTTCTCAATTTCATGATAACCCTTCCATTTCCCACGTGCTTTCCTTATATAGGAATTGTGTGAAACTTCTCAGAGAAGTTACTCTAGCTATGGTTTAAATGAATTGGTGATTCCCATGTACCTGACATTGAATTCCCTTGATGTCCCCATTTGGTGTGATTGATGTGATGTCACATCCAAATATATTGTCATTCAATTTTGATAGACGCCACCAGTTGGCACCTATTTTCCTTAACCACAATTTTTCCAATTTTTCACCTTTTTCTTATCATTGGTCCTTTTTCTGGTGCGCTAGGTTTTTCACATACATGCTATGTTATTTCACTGGTGCGCATGGACTGGCATGCTAACTCTATTCTAGTTCCATTCTATCTTCTAGTGTCTGGTGCGGTGACCCCTCTATTGTTGTGTGCAGTTCTTTGTTGTCTAGTGCTTTTTTTTTAAGTGCTAGGAGGTCGACTGTCCCTATACATTTTTAGTCAAATTCCATTGATCATTCCTCTGAGTTATGTTCCTCCCAAATCCTTCAACTCTACAACACCCCCATCTGTGACAGTATTTACTTCATATGGTCCCAACCAATGCATTCTGAGTTTTCCTAGGTGTTGAAGATATTTATTGTCGTATATTAAAACTAGGTCTCCCATTTCCTTTTAATATGTCTATCATGCCAAGATTTGTCCCTTGATTTCTATACGTCTTGGTGAAACCCTGCTAGAATCCTATCTTCTTCCATGATCATCAGCTGAATTAACCTTTCTTGTACTGCAACTTGCTATGTCATGTTAGTAATTGTTTCTACGCACATGCTAGGTACCAAAAATTATAATGGCACCACTGCTTCTTGTCCATACACCAATATGAATGGTGTCTTCCTTGTCATTTTTTTACATGTGGTCCTGTAGGCCCACAATACTTCTAGTATATTCAAGTCCCAATCGTCCCTGTCGTCATTGCAGATCTTTATCAATGCTTTCTATAGGATCTTATTAAAGGATTCCACTATTCGATTTCCTTGAGGATGATCTGGTGTACTCTTTTGATGATAAACTTCAAATTCCTCAGTCATAGCCTTAATAGTGTTTTTAATGAAGTGAGTGCCTTGGTCACTCATCAATATCCTTGGGCATCCAAATCTAGTGATCACTTTCTCAAACAAGAAGTGTGATGTTGTCTCTACGCTGCAATATTNAACTTCAAATTCCTCAGTCATAGCCTTAATAGTGTTTTTAATGAAGTGAGTGCCTTGGTCACTCATCAATATCCTTGGGCATCCAAATCTAGTGATCACTTTCTCAAACAAGAAGTGTGATGTTGTCTCTACGCTGCAATATTTTACTAGTGCTTCTTCTTCCCATCTTGTTAAGTACTTTGTCGCAGTAATACTATACCTTACTCCTAACTATTTTTTTGGTGGGTTAATTTGTCCCACAAAGTCTATTTCCCATTTGTTGAATACCTACAAGATTACTTGTGGACTTAGGGTCATATCATTTCGTCTATTAGGTTTACCAACCCTTTGACATACATCACAGCTCTGGCAGTGGTCCTTTGAATCTCTGTGAATAGTCGGTCACCATAGTCCTGTGCGCCATACCTTTTGCGCGATAGCATTTCCAGCATAGTGTCCTTCTGCTATTCCCTCATCTGACTCTGCTAAAATCCTAGGTCTTTCATGTTATAGAACACATCTTCTCAAGATGTTGTCTTCACCCATATTGTATAAGTGTCCTACAATCAATTGATAATCTGCATCTCTAAATACCATATTTTTCTTCTGTTCAATTTTGAATTCTTGTGGTGCAGTCCCTGTACTCAAGTATTGAATGATGTCAACAAAATATTCATCAGCTACTTGGACTGAAAATAACTATGCATCGAGAAAGTTGTCCTCTAGATTCGTAGGTTCCTCTCCATTGGTAATCCTTGACAAGTGATCAGGTCCTACATTCAACTTCCATGGTTTGACTTTCACTTCGAAGTCAAATTCCTGGAACAACAATAGCCATATACAAACTCTCCCCCCCAAAACTGGCTTATTGACTAGGTATTTGAGAGATGAAGGATATGGAAACATCCGTAAATGTTTTCCCAGTTATTAATGTCTGAACTTGTGAAGTGCATAAACCATAGCCAAGCCTTCTCTCTCTGTGGTATTGTAATTCTTCTCTGACTCTGACATGTTCTACTAGCAAATGATATAGAATGGTCTAATTCCCTTGTTCTTGGTTGCGCCAGAATGGCTCCAAGTGATATGATTGATGCATCTACATGCACATGGAATGTCTTCTCCCAATCCGGGAATACTAGTATTGGTGAGGTTACCATGTCCTCTTTTAAAGTGTCCAATCATCACTGACAACCCTCATTCCACTAAAACTTTCTATATTTTCTCAAAAGTTTCTCCATTGGCGCAATGATCTACGCATATCCTTTTATGAATTTCATGTAGTATCCTGTGTGTCCCAATGTTTCTCTTAACTAACATACTGATTTTGGTGGTGGTAGATTAACAATTACTGCAATCTTGGCATGATCTACTAGCAAGCCTTGCTTCCATACTATATGGCTTAATAGTATCCCAAAGGGTGTTCTGAAGATGCACTTCTTGATGTTTAGTGATATTTGACATTGCCTGCATCTTTCTAACATCAGCCTTAACACCTCTACATGGTATTTCAAAAAACTGTAGAATGTCCAATCATCCAGATATACCTCTAGAAACTGGTGTATGAATTCTTTGAATGCAGCTATGACTACTCTAGAAACTATTGCTGGTGCATTCTTCAGTCCAAAAGGAATGACTGTGTACTAGTAGGACCCCCATTATGTGGAAAAAGTGGTATTGTACCTATCTTCTGGAACTATCTTGATCTTATGGTAGCCTGTGAATCCATTAGTGAATGAGTAAGCTTCCTGGCCTCCTATGTTCTCCAACACATCATCTCTGAAGGGAGTAGGGAAAGGGTCATTTGCGCAAGCATCATTCAACTTCCTCAGGTCGACACATACTCTTATCCCTCCCTTATTCTTATCCTAAACTACCATAGGGCTTACTCATTCATATTCCTCCATTGTTTCTATGATTTGAGCCTCCAACATCCTATTAATTTATGCTTTCACTTTTTCTTATATCTTGGGTTTAGTCTATATGGTCTCTGTCTGATCAGTCTTGACTCAGATCTGAGAGGTATCTTCATCTCACCTATCTCTCCTACTATTCCTTTCATTTATGTGAACGTTGTTGAGAACAAGTCGCAGTACTCGTGCAGTAACTCTATTATGATTTCTACTATTTTCTCATCCTAGTAGTCTCCAATGCTGACCATTTTGGGATTCTCAACTGTCCCAATGTTGACTTTCTTCACCTTGATTGGCACAAAAAATAATTTTGGTTCCAGAGGTGGACCTTCCACCTCTCTTTCACCTTCAAATTTCATTATCTAAATGTTGTGCGGGTCATCTTCATCTGATGCTTCTTCCCTTATTTATTTATTTCCACCACCAACCACTTTATTCCCTTTACCATCCTTGACATTTGTCTTATTTCATATAAAAAAGAATATGAAACCATACCCTATTGCCTTTATTTGGATTAGTATTTTTTTCACACTAAACTACCAAATCATACTGAAAACTAAAGAAGCTATGTACAAACTAAGCCACCTCTTGTTCATCAGGTAAAATAATGATTCAGGAAACGCCCTTTGACTAGGCTTCCAAAGATCTCAATGTCGTTCATATTTTGCAATACAAAGGAATTTCTATTCATAAACATGGTTACTTTAAAGGGGCCAAACCAAAGGTTATCAAACTTACCATTTTTGGGCTTGTCCTCCCTCCTATCATCCCATCTTAGAACCAGGTCACCTTCTTGAAAAGTATATTTTTTGGTTTTCCTGTCAAAGGCTACTTTGACCTTGCTCTGGTAAGCCTCAGTTTTATCATTTAACATTTCTCTTCTTTTTTGAACTTCAATATTCTAAAAAATCCTCCTCTGAATGTCATTAGGCTCCTCCACTTCTTCCTGCAAAAAATTCAACACTCATAGACCAAGTTGGGTTGGGAAAAAAATGTCCACCCCATAGATTTGATAAAATGGAGAGGTACACAGTGAATTTTTGGTGTTGATCATGTCATCCCATAAGGCACACTTCAGTTTGGAATCCCATGTTTTTTTTGTTTTCATCCAAGAGTTTTTTAATAATCTCGATGATAGATTTATTTGATGGCTTTTCCAACCGATTCCCCTCCAAGTAATATGGTGTATAATGAGTCAGGATAATGTTGTAATTCCCACAGAAATCAATCATGACCTTGGAATTGAATGCATCAACATTTTTTGTTATTAGTTTCCTGGGGAATCCAAACCTGGAAAAGATGTTTGTTTCTAGAACGTTCATGATCACTTTGCCAGTGGCATTCCTGGTAGGAATAACCTCAATCCATTTTGTAAGGTAATCAGTGGAAGTAAGGATCCACTTGTGTTGTGTTTTGGAGGGTGGGTTTATATCCCCGATGAAATCTTGGTCCCATTTTTGAAATGGGTTGTTTTCAATAATCAACTTTAGGGGGAGCGAGAGCAATTTCTGCTTTCCAAAAAACTTTTGACACTCTTCACATGTTTTTACCATGGAAAATACATCATAAAATATTGTGGACTAGTAGTATCTGGCCCTTATAAATTTGAATATCATATCTTTCCAGTATTGTTTCCCTCCACAAACTCATTTATACATATCATTTATAACATATTTTGACTTGTCTTCATCCACACACCTCAGCAAAATACCAGCAGGGTCTTTCCAATATAAATTCTGATTTAAAATGCAGTATTTTATAGCCTTTAATTTAAGAGATCTGGTTTTGGATTTATCCAACTCTGGTGGTAATTCAAGGTTCTATTAAAAAAAATGGTGTATTAATACCAGGGTGAAACATAATATTTATCCAATACTTTCAGTGTCTTCTTTTCAACCTATATTAGTGGAACATCTAATTGGTTGAGGATATGGTGCAACTCAAGTTCTTTGCAAGTTGAATCTGATAAAAAAATTGCAAGGCCATGTCCCTTTATCATCTTAATGGACTTTATGTTTAGATCATATTCTAAAAGTTTGAATATCCATTTACCTCTCTTCCCATCACTGTCTGGCTAGACAAAGATCTCCTTTATATTGCTCCTAGGGACATAAGCTGCTATCTTAGACTGTAAAACATAAACCCTGAAGGATTTCAAGGCCTTCACTAAGGAATAATCCTACTTTTCCATTATGTCGTATTTCAATTATGCATCCCTAAGTGTTTTTATAAAAAATGAAATGGGTTGTTCATACTCGAATTCCTTTGTTTGCATCAATACGACAACAATAGTCTCCTTAGAGGAAAAAGAGAAAATTAGGAATTCTTTGGAATAGTCTAGACTAACAAGAATATAGGCTTCAATTAGAGATTTAATTATCCTTTGAAAGGATGACCTTGATTCCTATTTCCACTTAATGTCAGCATCCTTTCTTAGCATGTTTGTAATGGGCCTAATGATCTCAACAAATTTGATACAAATCACCTCAAAAAAATTGTTTTTCCCATGAACCACTGTATGGCCTTCTTATTTATGGGGATGCCAATTTTCTAAATAGAGTCTACTATATCTGGGTTTATCTTTATCCCTCCTTCAGATATAATGTGACCTAGGATCTTGCCTTCTAACATAGAAAAATGGGATTTTTGGGGATTTAATGAGATTCCATACCTTCTACATTTTTAAATTTTTTTCTTTAGGTGTTTCAGATGTTCATCATCATATTTTGAAAAGATAGTGATTTCATCAAGGTATATCACCATGAAATTGTCTTTTTCACCCAAAAATACAATGTCCATGGCCCTTTGAAAGGTGTCCTTTGCATTCATCAAGCCAAAGAGAATTTTTTCATACATGAAGGTGCCCCATGGGGTAGTGAAGGAAGTTTTTTCTTTGTCTTCTTCGAACGCTGCTATTTGATGATACCCAGAATAACCATCCAACAGAGAAATTTTGTGAGAACCTACCACCCTTTTCAAAATGTGATCCATATTGGGCAATGAATAATTTTCTTTCAACAAACACCTGTTCAAGTTTCTGAAGTCCACACATAATTGTATTTCACCACTCTTTTTCCTGACCGACAACAAGTTGTCCACCCAATGTGAATATCTCAAAGGAAAAATAATCTTGGCATCACGCATCCTTTTCAATTCCTTTTCAATAATAGACATCAAAAGAGGGTCAAACTTTCTAATTTTCTGCCTAAATGGCTTTGATCCCATTTTCCGAGGAATTTTATTCTGAATGATTTCGGTGTCAAAAAATTTCAGGTATTCATAAGACAATGGAAAAATATCAATTTTTTTTTTCATAAGGATGGCATAACTATATCTTTGCTCATATGGAAGTGCTTTGGATATATTGATGATCTTGGGATCTACAGTTATCCCAATATTACAGTCTACAACCTCATCTTCCCAAGTTTTAATTGCAGCTTTCCTAGAGACATCATTGTTGTCTAAAAGTATTTCCAGTGGGACTAAGCCTTTTGGAATATAATTTGTTTTCAATTCCACAATGTTTTTACCAACCACCTTATTCATAAAAGGAGGTTCCTACTAATTTTTTCTTTCATCATTCTTGTTTTCTTGGTCAATAGAGATATTTGAAAATTCATCAATGGTTTGCAAAAATCTCTTGAGCTCTTGATCATCACTGAAAAATTTCCAGTGTTTGACATTTTGTGGTATAGATGTTCTATGCATAACCTCCACCTCATATTTAAAATTTGGACCAATGGGAGGCCTAAAATAACTAGAATCCAGAGATAAAGATTCTTCGCTTTCATTGGCATACGTAGGGACAAAAGAAATATGGAAAGACATAATTAAAATGTCAACTATGTCCCATACCTCATTCATGTATTTCCTCAGCCTCAATTGTTTTGTTTGATAAATTTCCTTTACTTGACTAACAACCAATTCATAATCACTGAAGACTTATAATTTTTCAATGGCCATATCGTTTGTAGCTCTCAACCCCAACATTGAGGATTCATACTCTGATATGTTGTTGGTTGTTTCAAATTATGATTTGTATCAGAGTGAAACCACTTCCTTTTAAGGGAAAATAAGGACTATGCAAACACTAGAACCCTCCTTTGAAGATGAACCATCAAAATACATATTTCAAATTTCATATCCTTGGCTTATCCCTTATTGGGTGTTGAATTTTCTAACTGATAATTCTAGAGCATCATCACTGATATAAAAAATAGAAGAACCAATTTCATCTTCTACAAAATAGATAAGATGATTTGATGGATTCTGATGATGACTCACAATGTATGCCAATCTGACTTCGTTGTATAGTCTTCTATGTTCTCCTCCGAAAAAAGGTATGGTCACATATGTAAGATCCATCTATAGAGATCCTCCCATTTTCTTGGCCCAAGACCTATATAAAAGCATGAAAAAATTGGGAGGTATATCAACTACAACAATATCCATACCAATGTTTTTCATGGGAAACTCAGATAGAGAAATAACCAGATCTTAAATTACTCCCAAAAATTTAACCCTCTTAGAATCAAATGAGTAAAGGTACTAGTATGGCTTGGTGATTTATAACCCTATCTCATCCCTGAAAAACTTAGGCATGACATTTTTTGAGGCCCCAAAGTCCATAAGGAAGTTGTACATAATGTTTTTATGGGCATTCAAGGATATGTAAAAATGTGGGGAAGCATCAGGCCCATCTTCAATGTATGGGCCAACCGTGATAGCATGATTCTCATCTTGCAGGTTTATCACATCAAATGAATTAGTAGAAGTAGGTGGCTGCAAAACCTTCATGATAGACCTTTTAAAAGATTCATTTTTCATTAACTCTATCAATGGTACATGAATATTTATTTTTCTTCACTGAAGCTCTATATTAAAATAAGTTACATGTTTGTCCACTTCTTTCAGATATGAAACAAAAATTTTAGTTGGTTGTGGTTTTTGATATGCTTTGTTTCATGTGTCTTTGCTTGGACCTTACCTGGGTGGAAGATATGATTTATTATTCAAATTTGGAACATTTATTTTAGGACGCGTTTGCCTAGGTCTTAGATCATACTTATTTTGAGGTTGACTATGAAAAACTTCATCTTCCTTTCTGTCATCATCAAACAGGTTTTACATTAGATAAATTTCATATTCTTGTTGGGTGTAGGTGACTAGGATGGAGGTCATATTCATTAAAAAGGACTACATAATCATCTCCAATATCGTTTATTTCCCCCATCTCTTCAACTTCGTTGTTCTGGAAAAAGGGGGACAATCCTCTAATCTTAAACATTCCTCCTTTCCCTCTGCATGATTTGAGGGGAAATATTAGGTCTTCTGAACTGATTAAGATTCCTATTTGCAACTTACTGATAAGTTATGTTTTCCTTCGTGGATTACCATTTTAATTTAGCTATCTCTAAAGTCAGATCCTTCAATGTTTTGGTCATGTCATCAAGTTTTGTGTCAAATTCAGCTGGTTTAGAAGAAGAATAAGGAAACTCTTCTTTCTATTTGTTTTTGTCCCTGTCATATTTGGTTTTTAATTTTTTTGATACTAGAATATTAACCACAACCTCAAGAGATTCCTCTTGCATAGATATCAAAGTGGTGGACCTTCTCTCCCTTAACAAGAGAGAAAATTCAACATCAAATGCATTTGCAAATGTGATCTTGGGTGAGGTTTCAATTGGCTTGATCTCATTAGGGATTTTTTTGTACATCTTATTAAACCTCTTAGTGAAATATTCCATGGTGTCACCATTCTTCCTTCTTGTTGTCGCAAGAGTCGACTCTAGGCTGTAATAGAGCCAAGCCTTAGCACATTTTTTAAATGAAAAATTTATTTATCGTTCAGAACTTGACTTGGGTTGCAGCAAGCCAAACCCTGAAAATTTAATTTTGAGTGCACTTCTGA
>SNQJ01S0021337.1:89191-102599 GCA_010110895.2 Picea sitchensis
TAGTTTTCAAGGACACTTCTTTACATTGAGTGAAGTAGAGTTTAGATGCTAATTTGTAGGGATAACTCCTATTTTCTCATCCCACAAACTTGAACTAACAAAACATTTATTTTATCAAAAATATATTACGTTACAACTCGTTGTAGTATATTAAACTAAAGAAAAATATTCTCTAACTAAAACTAGAGTTACTATTGATAATTAAAGTCTAAGAGTTACACAAGAAAATTCTTCAAATGTTGGAATTTGTTGTTGACTTTGCATGGATCCAAACATCTGCCACTAAATGGAGAATGGCCTTCAACACTGGAGAAAAACTTACACATGATACAACTTTTCTTACTTGCTGACATCAATAGACTTAAATGGTTTCCTTTAGGACCATGCAAGTCCTTTGATGTTTTTTCTGCAACTTTTGGTACTTTCTTTTTAATTTCGAATGCTGCATATGAAGTGTTTGATATTGTTGTTGCATATCTTGAATATATTGCCTCATGCTGTCATTCTATTGTTCAAGGGTTTCCACCTACTACTTACTATCCTCCATTTCTTTGTTACCTTTAGCTTGAGGCTTAATCTCTATTTTCACTTTGTTCTCGGTTTAAAGTTTAAATTATTCCTCAACAACAGGCCTATTGAGATCAATGGAGATCTTAGGTTTCCTAGGTCTCATATCATATCTTGGATTCTTCTCAGGTTTGTCTCTAATGTTTTCTTTCATAGGCTCTTGTACCCTCAACATTCCCCCCTACCTTTGATTTGGTTTCTTATAAATATTTCTCTAGGGCATGCTCTATTTCTGGACCTGTAGTGTACTCTGTTTCAAAATCAAAAGGATAAATACCTAAGATTTGTCCCTTAATTCTCTTATTTTTGGTCTTTCCTATTGACATTTCCTTCAAAGTCTGGATGGCCATTTCTTCCATGTTGGTAAACCTAGAGGGATCTTCTCCAGTGTCTTGATCTTCTATTATAATCAACTTTTTCTCCTCGAAGGATGGATTGAATAAGGATTTGGAGTTTAGCCTCAGCTGGTTGGGCTACTTAGTCTTCCAATTTGGTTTACTTGGAATTCCTATGACGTATTTCTACTTTTTATTTATTCCGTATTTTTCCTCAGGAGGATCTCTAATATGTGTGTCAGATGACACAAATTCAACTGTATCTTCTTCAGGACTATATTGTTTATTCTTTTGATGTTTCCTTAGTTTTAGTTTAGGAACATTTTTGACCTGTGTACCATTGTGCACATGTTCGAACTCAAGTTGCTCAGGTGATGATGGGACTACTGGAAAAGCTTGTTTTTTACTCTTTTTGACATATACTTTATCACTTTCTTTGGCCCTCTTTTCACTCTATATGACCTCGGTTTCGTAAAAGGTATTTCATCTTTTTTTGGAGTGATGGATCTTCCTGTAACATATATGACCCTTATATTTGTAGGTCAGGTCTTTTATTTGGAATCTTGGATGTTTTTTAATGAAATTCCAGGATATGTGGAAACCCTAGCTCTTTGCGAACTTCAATTTCTTATTTTGATGGTTGTTGTGTGTTTGGCTCTTCATCATGTAACCCTAGATATACTAAAATTTCTTCCCAAGAGATTTGCAATTCATTGAAATCATATAGAACTAGTATTTTTATAAATCCTTGATGGTGAAGGATCCTATGAGCACTTTGTGGATAATTCTTGACTCATTTGGCCATATTAGTTAGGATTTTCAATAGGTATAATGGGAGATTTATCTCCTTATTACCATTTAAATGAATGATAAATATGAGATGATATAAATGGATAATTGAAAACATACCTTCTCCAGTGATGTACCTCTATATTTTCGACATGATGCCTCTCCACTCATCTCTCATCCATTGGATCAAGATTCCCTAGCTCCAGTCTGCGATTTGATGCTCTGCTACAAGGAACTGGTTGCACATCTCAGTTGGTAACTTCCCTTTCTTGAACTTCCTCTCGCCACTGATAGGGAGATCACATGATGCTACAATAGGATTCTCTGTTATGTGGATGAGTATATCCCCAACTTGTGTGTGGAATCCATCGAATATATGTGCAAACACCAGAGCGATTTATGCATCGTGTCCATTGAAATCACAGATGAAATCATAACACTCGCTCTTGATGAATATGTCCTTGATCTCTGGTATGGATTCAAGCAACTCGATCCCTGTTGTCTCTTCCCTTTAAATATTCCATCATTCTCATGGTGGTATCATCATTCCCTAGCTTCCCTCTTTTCATAAAGGTGGTCGAGACTATGAACCACTTAGGGTTTGTTCAATACCTGCACTGAAAAATAAATAGGGAACCAACGTTCAATATTTCGATGGTAGTAGGAACAAATGAGAATGATTTTGGGTGTCAATGGGATTTATTCAAACTTCAAAATATATTTAAACCATGAAAATCCATTAAAACAAGGCTTGTTTATTGATTGAAAGAATGAAGAAATTCTTGCAATCAACACTTTTACACTTGTAGGCCTAGGTTAACTCTCTTGTGATCCATCAATGATATAAACCATGGTTATAAGACTTGTCCAAACTCAAATCAATAGATGACTAGACTTTATAAAAATAAAAACAAGAAACATTAGGCCTAAAAAAATGGGGATGACATAAAAACAAATGCCTTAACACACAATGAATAAAAAAGACTAACTAAGAGCTAGGTTGATAGATGAATAGGCTAGTTTTATTTGTAGAAGGAAGAGGTGCGGGCCTAGGAACTAACACCATCCATAACTTTTGCATACAAACTTTGTTTGAGGTGATTTTTACGTCGTTGGAAATCCACTGTCAAGCTCTATGCCATGATGTCATTTTATAGAACATTTTAAATGATCAAGTTTTGAGAATTTATGGATCCTCCTTGACCTCTTTGATCATTCAATATCCTCCTTGATATTTGTGATTATTCCTAGATCCTCTTGGATTACCATGCCATGTCTTGCATTTTATTTCTTTTCCATGTCATGTCATTCCTTTCCTTGACATGCCATGCCATGTTGTGCCTTTCCTTTCCATTCCATTCAATGCCTTTCCACGTCTTGCCTTACATTGTCATGCCTTTCCATGCCTTTTCTTTCCATGACTTGCCTTTCCATGCCATGACTTTCCTTGTCAGGGCATGCCATGCCATGCCATGTCTTTCATTTCCTTCCATTTCCATGTCATACCATGCCATGCCTTTCCTTTCCATTCCATTCCATTCCATGCCTTTCCATGTGTTTCCTTACATTGTCGTGCCTTGCCATGCCATGCATTTTCTTTCCATTCCATTCCTTTCCATGGATTTTATTTCCATGACTTGCCTTTCCATGACATGCCTTTCCTTTTCAAGGAATGTCATGCCATGCCATGTCTTTCATTTCCTTTACTTTCCATGTCATACCATGCCTTACCTTGCATTTCCTTGCCTTGCGATGCCTTTCCATCACATGCCTTTCCTTCCCATTACATGTCATGTCATGCCTTGAATTTCATTTCCTTTCCATGTCATGCCATACCATTCCTTTCCATGCCATGCTATGCCTTTCCATGCCATGCATTTCCTTTCCATTCCTTTCCACGCCATCTCTTTCCTTTCCATGTCATTCCTCACATTTCCATTCCATTCCATGTCATGCCATGTCCTGCATTACCTTGAATTTCCATTAGTTTCCTTTTCATTCCATTCCGATCCTTTCCTTTACATGTCATTCCTTTCCTTGTCATGCCATGTAATTCCATGTCTTGCATTTCCTTGCCTTTCCATTCCACACCATGCCTTGTCTTTCTTTGCCATGACATGCCATTCCTTTCCTTGCATTTCCTTTCCTTTCCATTCTTGGCCATGACTTTCCTTGACTTTCCATTCCATGCCATGCCATAGATTTCATTGCCTTGTCTTTCATTTCCTTCTCATGCCTTTCATTTCTTTTCTTTTCCATGCCATGCCATTCCTTTCCTTTCCTTTTTTTCCCTTTCCTTGCCATGTCTTTCATTGCCTTGCATTTCCTGACCTTGACATGATGTGCCATGCCTTTCCCTAACATGCCATGCCTTGAATTACTTTTCCTTTCCATGCTAGGCCATGCCTTTCCATACCATTCCTAGCCTTTCCTTTCCATGCCATGACATCCCATGCCTTACCTTTCCTTCCCTTTCCATGCCATTCCATTCCTTGTCATGCCATGCCTTTCCTTAACTTTCCTTTTCTTTCCTTTCTTTCCTAGCCTTTCCCTTCCTTTTATTTTCCTTGCATCCCCTTACTTTTTCTTTTCTTGACATGTCTTGTCTTTCATTGCCATGCCTTGCCTTACCATGCCTTTCCTTGACTTTCCATGCAATTCCTTCTCATGACACGTCTTCCCCTGCCTTGCCATGCTTTTACATGCAATGTCATTCCATGCCTTGCGATGTCATTTCATGCCATGCCTTTCCTTGCCAGGCCATGCCTTTCCATGCATTGCCATGCAATTCCATGCCTTTCCATGCAATTCCATTTCTTTCGTTTCCTTTTCTTTTCATGACATGTCTTTCCTTTCCATTCCATGCCATGCCTTTCCTTTCCATGCCATGCCTTTCCATGCCTTTCCTTCCCATGTCATGCTTTTCCTTGATATGCCATGGCATGCCTTTCCATGCCATGTGATGCATTTCCATGCCATGCAATGCCTTGCCTTGCCATGTGATGTGTTGCCTTTCCATGGCATGCCATGCCATACCATGTATTTCCTTTCCTTTCCTTTCCATGCCATGCCATGCCTTTCCTTGGCATGCCTCACCTTTCCATTCCATGCCATGCCTTGCCTTGCCTTTACATGCCTTTCCATGACATGCCTTGCCTTTCCATACCATTCCTTTCCTTTGCATGCCATGCCTTTCCTTGCCATGCCATATTTTGCCTTTCCATACCTTTCCATGCCATGCCATGACTTGCATTGCCTTGCCTTTCCATGCCATGTCATGCCTTCCCATGCCATGCTTTTCCTTTCCATATCATGACTTCCCTTTCAATTCCCTTCCATGCCATGTCTTTCCTCTCTATTCCATGACATGCCATGCCATGCCTTGCCTTCACATTCGATGTCATGCCTTCCATTTCCTTTCCATTCCATGCAATGTCATGTCATGCCTTGGATTTCCTTTCCTTGCCATGCCATGACATGCCATGCATTTACTTTCCTTTCCATGCCATAAATTGACATGCCTTACCTTGCCTTGTCATGCCATGCCATGTTATGCCAATCCTTTCCTTGTCATGCCATGCCATGCCTTGCCTTGCCTTGAATTTCAATGCCATGTCTTTCCTTGAAACTCTATGCCATGTCTTCCATTGCCTTGCATTGCATTGTCTTTCCTTACCTTTCCATGGCTAACCACAATTTGTCTAAAAGGTAATTTCATTATGATATTCATAAAACTAATTTTTTGTAAAAATATAGTTATTTTCATTGTTAGAAAGAATGTTTTTTCAAGTTAATTTAATAAAAAAATATTGGCATTCATGTATCACACCTTGTTTTTTGCTTAAAAAAAATAATTCTTTTACTAAATGAACAAGTTTAATACATAAAAATTATAGTCAAAGGATTCATTAATAATGTAATTCTACAATTTGTTATCACATCTATCTTAGATAAAAACACCTGCATGAGAATTTCAATGTCATAACATAAGCTCTCTTTATCAATATACCTTAGGTATCTTCATAGTTGTGAAACATGGATTATCATAATTAATAGGATTTACATAGAAAGGAATGCCAATAAATAGGTTTATGTTTCATCCTTATTCTATAGTCTCATTACACTATTGATCCATAATTTCTTTTGGATTGCATGAAAACAAATATAACTTCAAGGCCTTACCTGTTGGCATGTTCACAGGCAAACTGTGCTTGTCATTGATGGAAAGAACAACAATGACAATGGAATATTGGCAACAATGACGACAAACAAGAAAGTAACAATTATATCATCGGTAATGATGAGACCATGAGAAATTGTTGTCTACAATCTTAGGAGGACAAGAACAGGGTAGAGAGTTGGAGTTTCCAGATAGCCATAGGTTATCATGAAGGAGGCAAGGAGCGTGCACAGGATTCCTTAGAATCCGTGAGTTTGCAGAAGGAATCAAGATCAAGAGGAATAGTGATGAGTTTCACGTAGAGTGAAAGTGTTTTTCAGGGCCGAGGTTAACTTCATTGCCAAAGCTCAGGAGAGATAGCATTTTTCATAAACGTGGATGAGACCCAAAGTCATTAGGACTCGTAGAAGGAGAAAAGGTCGAGACCCTTGAACACTTAGAAAATATTCTAAGTCAAAGAGATCAGAAGATCATGAGAGAAAGTGACATTGGTCATTGGATAAATGATCCAAATGACCAATAAGCGTCTGATCAAATCAAGTGAAGGATAGGATAAGAAGGATAAAAAGGGTTGTGAATTTGAATACCCGAAAACCCAACAACTATTGGATAATTCTAAGTGGAAGGACATGATAAGCTAGAAAAAAAATATCGTGGATAGATAAACCCATCGATATAATAACATGATCGACGAACAACATTTAGTTCGGGTCTAAAGTTGTGAGGAGGTTACACTACGGAAAAATATCACCTCAAGTTTTTTTTCAGTTTGATATTTGAAAGACCCGAAGCCTAGAGAGCCAAAAATTTGAAATGAATAAGGACCATCGGATCTGGAGAACATACGATGATCGTTAGATTAGGGATATCTACGTCAGTAGACCACATTAGCATGGACATGTGGCAGACCTCGTAAGTAGACCATGTTAGAAAGGAAGTGAGGGAGATCTACGTCAGCAGACCACGTCAACAATGACATGTGGTAGACAACGTTAGCAAACCACGTCAAAAAGTACACATGGAATAATCAGGTGATGACAAGTGTCAAAAGGAAACTGGTTCATGCCATGTCAACAAGTGACGTAAGCAAGTTATGTCACTCCAGGAGATTTACTTCGAGATTTTTACCACCAACACTTGCCCAAAGTCCCGAAGTCTCAAATGTCGAAGTCCCGAAGTGGACAGAGACGTCATATATGAAGATCACTTCGAGATCATTCTCTACCGTCGATCTAATACAGTAGAAGGATAGCGTAAGTAAAATAGTTGAAGTACCAAAGTGAATGAGAACCATTCATCGTGAAAATAAAATCCGATCGTTCGATCTACTTCGGTGAAAGATACTTCAAAAGGTCGAAAGACTGCAAAGGTTGAAAGTTCTGAACACCAAAGTTATGAAGTGAATGAGAATCGTTCATCGTGAAAACAATATATCAACCGTCCAATCTACTTCGGAGAAATCTGCTTCGGGAAATTTGAAAGGTTGCAAAGTCCTAAATACCCAAAGGGTGAAGTCCCGAAGACCCGAAGGGAGAAGTCCCGAAGACCTGAAGTGGACATAAGTCATCTAATCTGAAGATCACCTCGGGAGTATTCTCAACCATTGATCATACTACATTGAAATTTGAGAATTGATAATTATGAAGTACGGAGAAATGAAAGGATCATGGAAGTTGATCCGAAAGGGACACACATTGGTGTATTGTCAGCTTCCGGAAAAAGGCGATAGAGATAAAGTTGAGATTTTAAATCTCTGAAGTCCAGAGAACCAAATGAGATCAGCTTCCGGAAAAAGGCGATAGAGATAAAGTTGAGATTTTAAATCTCTGAAGTCCAGAGAACCGAATGAGATCTGATTTGTTGATCGAGAAAGGGGACTGTTAGCGATATTTCTTGTCTCGGGATTAGGCGTACCCAGGTCTGCGGTTTGCACGGGAAGCACCTGAGTATGTCACGAGATAATCCCATTTTTGTAGCAGTGAGTCGGGCAAGCGAGCGGGAAAAGTTTTATCTTCAGCAGTCGAGAACCATCCTCAAAGAAAATCGACGGTTGAAATCTTACAGAGGAGATCGACGAAATCCCGTCAGTCGTTAGATCTCGAGAAGTTGTTTCGGGGTTAACCCCTACTGTGCAGAGGAGGAGAGTTGGGTTTCAGTTCATTGAAGAATCGGAGTTTTCGAAGATAAGAAACTCTTGCATGTAGGAATCACGATCCGCGATTTCCCGACTGGATCAGAACCGTCCGTCAACAGGGACACGTGGTGAGAGATCCTGCAGAGTCGGGGATCGGGGAACCGAAAGTCCCGTGCACATGAAAACGGGAATCGCGATATCCTAATACGTGATTTCCCGATGGAGTTAAGGACCGTAGTGGGGGACAGGTGTCGGAAGTAAAATCCTTGTAGGGAGACAACACCTAGTAGCATCTGCATATCGCGAACTCGGAGGTTCGTGAGTTGGAGCTGCAAATATTTGCGTCCAGAGTTGCGAGATCGCGAGAAGCGATGTCTCGGCAACCACCGGTTAGTGTGTGGGACCGCAAGTGGAAGACAGGTGGCAGGCTCTCGCGACGGGGAACGGAATGTTGACGTGTCAACGACCATGAGCCATCGACAATCGGAGAATTGCGACTCTGAGGCACTTGTGTATCGAGACATCGAAAACGCTGAAACCCCGACAGAGGTTCGGCTCAGGTCACAAAGATGTGGTCGTATGGACTATAGTATATCCAGGAGGGCTAACCCATACACGAACTCATCGGAGAATTAGTGATCGGGAATTCAAAGGGTCAAGAACTCTTGACAATGGGGAATGCGAAACCCCGAAACCTGATACAGAGTTGGGAAAAGGTCTCGGTGAAGTTCAGGAGATCGTAAGGAAAGGAGAAGAGACCTGTGGACTAGGTCGGGGTTTCATCAAGGATTTCACTTGAGGATCCAAAGAGCCTCTTCGACTCAGCAGAAAAGGAGAAAGAGGGTGGGTGAAGCCTCACGTCACCCATTTATTGCAAAGTATGGATCTCCTAGCTGAAATAGACACAGAAGGGTCCCTTGTACTGGTTCTCTTTAGGAAAGCTACGCCGAGTCTCCGACTCACCAGAGAAGCCTGCACACGCCAGTTCAATATTCAAAGGGCTCAGCTACCCCCTGGCGGGAGCCATGCTGAATTAAAGAGGTGCATGACAGGGGAACAGAGGGCAGATTTGATGGAGGCAGACTGACAGCCCGTCCTGATAGAGAGGATCCTCAATGTTAAGAATTGAATTCACGATATGATCGCACCTTGGGGGCCGGAGCTAGTCCCAAGTATATGCCAGCATTTTTTCCATTTTTGTAAGGATTGATGGTTGAGCAGAGCTCCCGATTGTAAATTTTTAATGAAGCACTGCTATTCTGGTTATGTGTGAACTTTTGAGACTTCTTGCCTAATGAATGCCAGTTTCTTTCATGTCTTTGTTTACACTGTGTTAGAGAAACTCGGAATTGGAGGATCCAGTCGAGCTGTAGCTATTATAGCATGATGTTGTAATGGATCACTATAATAGTTGCGCTGTCTCTAATCAGTTCTTGTGATTTCCCCAGCGCTGAGTGACTTGGAATTGGAGGATCCAGTCAAGTCCCCTCTCAGTTCCTTGAGACCCTGAACCAAGCGGATATTGCATTCAGAGTCTTTCTTCTGCAAACGACCGAAAGCCTATTGCCCAAGTCGTTTGTTCACCTTTCTCACTAATTCTTCCAACTGTTCACCTTTTAATCAACCCACTGGCTGAAGTTAGGATTCCAGACCTCCTTTGTTCTTTACGTACCAGATCCAGTCCTTGAGTTAGAGTGATACCTCTTCGAGCCATTATGTACATTTGATCATCCCTTTATAAACAAATCATGACACTAAATTGATGGGTGTCGGGCTCTGCTCCTGCAAGAAATCCAGGAGTGACTTCCGATGCTAACATTTCTGGTGCCGTTGCCAGGGACGAAGTTGAATATTTTCCCTGGGATTGAACGACAATGACTACCTGATTCTGAAGGTGCATCAGAAATCAGAATTATCAAGATTTTTGTTGTGCACCTGGCGAATCCATCGTGACGACCTTGATGGGGAGAACCCGCTCTATCAATTGTGGCTTTTAGAGGCAGACACACGCGGTCTCATCCATAGCTGCCCCTAGCTACACCTGAAACTGATCCAGAGGTGGTCCTCAGAAAAGGAAAGGCCCCTGAAGAAGAAGCTTCCACCGCCAAAACAGGTAATCCGCCATCTCCTTCTGTAAGAACTCTATTTTCTTCCCCTCAGTTTCTTGATAGACCTCCTTCACAAGTTTCCCATTTCCTGAATTTTGGAAGTGTTCCTGCTGAGTTTTCCCCTCTTGGTCTGGGATTGGAGGGAGAAATCCTTGTCACTCCCTCCTCCTTGAATCACCTCTTGTTTCCCACCCCACTCAAGATTCATTCCCTGTAGCCCCTTCGCGAACTCCTTCTCCTCCGAGCTCTCCTCCACCTAATATTCCTATGGACGGAGAAAATCCCCCTATGACCGAAATAGACGTCATCATAGCCACTAGATACACTCCCCTCATGCTACCACAACCTCTCAATAACCTCCCAACAGAAGGGTACCTTAAGCAGTTGCCCAAGTTTACAGGCGAGGGGGATATAACTGTTGAATAGCATCTAACAGCCTTTTATACTTTCGCAGATGATAATGTTATCATGCACACAGACGTATGGATGAGAATTTTTGTCCATAGTCTCCAAGGAGAGGTTAGAAACTGGTTCAGGGCCCTGCCTCCTGGATCTATTGATGGGATCATAGCTCTAGATAATGCCTTTTTGAGGCAGTGGGGAGATAAAAAAGACTTCATGTATTACATGACAGAGTTTGGGTCGTTAAAGAGAAAAGAAGGAGAGTCTGTTTCTGACTTCTCCAAGAGATTTAATAAAATGTACAACAAAATTCCTGTCGAGATAAAACCCTCCGAAGCCTTTGCAAAGATCACTTACTCCAGCGCCTTCGATCCTGATTTCTGCCTACTGCTAAGTGAGAGAAGAGCTGCTACGCTGGCACACATGCAAGACGCAGCCGTGGAGGTAGAATCCAACATATAGGCTGTCAACCGACTCAAGAACGCTGATGACAGAAATATGCCCAAGAACAGGCCTAAAACTTCCTCATCCAGTCCCTCTCCCCTGCCCCATCAGACAGATGAAACAACTAGAACGCTAAAATTGCTTGCTGCCAAGATAGAAAGGCTAGAATTAGAAGGGAAGCCCATGTACATAAATCCCCAAAACACTGATAATAGAGGTTTCAGACGACCTGCTAACAATGTGCCCCAGGTTTTCCCGAGGGAACAAAGGGGAAGGGATAAAGATGATCAAAGGGTCCAAATTCCCCTCCAAAACAACCTAGTTGATCATGAGGAAAGAGATGAGATGGATGAGTTTGGCCCGGAAATTCACTGTATTGAAGAAACCCCTCCTTTTCCCCACTTGACTCAGTCTGCGTATGAAAACTCTTTGATGAACATTCAGATCCACGAGTTAGGGAAGGGAGAAAGGGTTGGTCACACTCCTAACAGATATAATCTCAGGTCGAGAAGGAAAGAAGGAGACTTCGACAACTCAAACCTGCCCCTCATAGAAGATAGGCCTACTAAAGCAGCCACAACCAAAGAAAAGAAGACTCAGAGTGCTTCGTCGGCAACCAAAGAGCCTGTCATTGAGGTAAGAGAAACTCCTAAACCTACCCCCTCCTTCAATTTTGAGCATGAGATTCAGAAGATTAGGATTCATGTACCTCTCTCTGAGCTAGTTAAAAATGAAGGCTTCAAAAGGTCGCTCTCCAAGTTGTTACATTCTGAATCCCCCCAGCCTCCCTCTGAATCAATAAACCTTCAATATGAGAAGCCTGCAATCGTCTTAGGGCCCATGGTAGAAGATAGAGATGATTCATCCCCTCCCTTCTACACATCCCTGAATATACATGATAAAGTACTGCACAACTGCCTCATGGACTCAGGGGCTTCCCATAATCTTATGCCCAAAATAGTAATGGAGGAACTGGGATTAGAAGTGACCAGGGCCTACCATGATTTATACTCTTTTGATTCAAGGAGGGTGCAATGTCTGGGAGTCATCAAGGACCTGGTGGTTTCGCTGTTTCAACTGCCCATGAAGAGTACGGTCATGGATATTGTGGTAGCTGATGTTCCTCCCAAGTTTGGCATGCTATTGTCAAGGTCTTGGATTAAAAGACTTGGAGGAACATTACAGATGGACCTCACGTATGCTACCATCCCAGTGTTCAGAGGGAAGCATAGAAGACTATACAGGGAAGCCCAAATGGGCTACATAATCAGTGATGAAGCCAACCCTACCAATCACCCCATCTTTGCCTTGGATATTGATTTAGGCTCCAGTTTACTGTAGCTCACCCATGCCCCCGAGCCTCTTTTGAAACTCAGAAAGCCGCCCATTGTTTCCCATGAAGTTCCTCCCTCCATCACCCCAATCTGGAAAATGTTTTTTGATGGAGCCTGTTCCCGAGAAGGCACCGGAGCTAGAGTGGTTTTTGTGTCGCCCGCTCAGGAGACCTCATCTCTGTCATACAAATTAGAATTCGAAGCTACCAACAATGTGGCATAATACAAAGCTCTTATATTAGGATTAAGAGTCGCAAGGGAAATGGGAATCCAGGAGATAGCAGTGTTCGGAGATGCCGAGTTGGTAGTCCAGCAGGTCAGAAGCGCTTATCAGGCCAAGCATTCTCGACTCAGGAGTTATTGAAATGAGGTATGGGACCTAATTGATAGTTTCTTCTCAGCGTTCAACATTTCTTTCATCCCAAGAGAAGAAAACATAGTGGAAGATTCTTTGGCTTCATCAGCAAGCATTTTCAAGGTCCCTTTGCCGCCCAAACTGAGGTATGATGTAGAAGTAAAATACAGGTCCTCCATACCTGACAATGTCAACCATTGGAAGGTGTTTGAGGATGAACTCGAGATCAAGAGATTCTTGGAGACTATCGAAGAATTTTCAGAGATGCATATCGACCAAGATTCCGTCTCTGAGGAAGAGTTTGATGGAGGTGAGTTGCTGAGTAAAATAACAAATCATGACATTATTCAATTGCCTGGCAATCACATCCCGAGGGGACTAGTCCTATTGGAGAGATTGTTCGATGGGAATGATGTGGCAATAAAGCGAAGAGTTTTAGGTTATGATACTGACACAGCCGAGTGCAACATTGGAACACCGGAAGAGCCTAAATTTGTCAAGATGTCAACGAGTTTGACCAAGGAGCAGAGGATTGAGTATACCGAGTTGCTGAGAGAGTTTGTTGATGTGTTTGCATGGACCTACAAAGACCTTAAGACGTATGACACATCTGTCATTGAGCACAAGATCCCACTAAAAGAAGAGGCTAAACCATTCAGGTAGAAGCTGAGGCAGATAAATCCCATGTTGCTACCTGTCATGGAGAAAGAAGTGAAGAAATTGTTAGATGCCCGAATCATTGTCCCATTGAGGTATTCTG
>SNQJ01S0021337.1:102649-113616 GCA_010110895.2 Picea sitchensis
ATTTCAGGAACTTGAATAGAAGCTCAAAGAAAGACAATTATCCCCTGCCCAACATGGAACACATATTGCAGAAGGTCACTGGTGCATCTAGGATATCCATGATTGATGGTTTCTCTGGTTACAATCAGATATCAGTCATGCCTAGGAACAGAGAAAAGACATCTTTCACCACTCCTTGGGGTACATTCATGTATGCCAAAATGCCTTTCATATTGATGAATGCTGGAGCAACGTTTCAACGAGCTATGGATATAGCGTTCATAGGGGAGAAGGATCAGTTTGTGGTAATCTATCTCGATGATATCACAGTCTTCTCCAGTATAGACAAGGAGCACTGCTGCCACTTGAGAAAGGTCTTCATGAAGTGTCGGAGGTATGGATTATCCTTAAACCCCAAGAAATACTTGTTTGCTATGAAGGAGGGGAAGTTGCTAGGACATATAGTATCAGTAGAGGGAGTAAGGATTGATCCTAGCAGGGTGGAAGCAATTCAGACCCTGTCACTTCCCAGATCTAAAAAAGAGGTTCAGGCATTTTTGGGGAAGATAAATTTTTGAGGAGATTTGTCTCAAATTTTGCCGAGCTGGTGAAACACATCACAACCATGCTCAAGAAGGGAAATGAAGTAAAATGGACCACTGAACCCAGGGAATATTTTGTCCAAATAAAGAAGGCATTGGCTGAGGTACCTGTGCTAATCGGCCCCGATTATTCCAAAGATTTCCTGATATTTTCTTTTGCTTCCTGTGATACAGTAGCGGAAGTTTTGTTACAGAAAAATGATCAAGGGCAAGAGCAACCTATTGCCTTCTACAATAGGGCATTAAGAGATTCATAACTCTGGTACGAGATCATGGAAAAGTAGGCCTATGCATTGGTGAAATCTCTCAAAGATTTCAGAGTCTATGTATTGCACTCAAAGATCATTGCATATGTCCCTTCGGCCTCTGTGAAGGACATTCTTATACAGCCCGACATGGATGGGAAAAGAGGTAAGTGGATTGCCAAGATTCTAGAATTTGATCTATAAATTAAGCCCACCAAATTGATAAAGGGACAGGGTTTAACCAAATTGCTAGCTGAATCCAACTGCAAAGCTTTGGGGATTAACTTCATCAATGAGCAAGATGAGTCATCCAACAAGCAGTCTCTGGGTGACTTACCACTAGCAACCTGCGACTGGTACAAGGATATCTTGTATTTTCTGCAAGAACTAAAGCCTCCTGATGGATTGGGAAAAAGCAAGGCTAGAGCTCTAAAGCTCAAGGCGGTCAAATATTGCCTCATTGACCAAACCCTGTATTGGAAATACCCCTTAGGGTTATTATTAAGATGCCTGGATCCGCAAGAGGCCCAGAAGGTTATGTTTGATTTCCATAGCGGTCTCTGCAGAGGCCATCATTTCTGGAAGACCACAACTCACAAGGTCCTCTGGGCTGGGTACTATTGGCCCACTTTATTCCCTGACGTCTGCAGAGAAATTAGATCTTGCATCAAATGCCAGAGGTTCTTAGGAAAGCAACAACTCAAATCTCTGTCGTTAAAGCCTGTAGTAGTTTTAGCACCTTTTCAGCAGTGGGGATTGGACTTCATTGGAGAAATTAATCCTCCCTCAAGTGGCCAGCACAGATGGATCCTCACTGCGACAGATTACTTCACCAAGTGGATAGAGGCTGTTCCCACCAGGAGCACTTCTCACAAAGTAATTATCAGCCTCCTGGAGGATGTCATGGCTATATTTGGTTTCCCTAGCAAAATTGTCACTGATAACGCCACCCCCTTCAGGTCTGAGCCTCTAGTCAAGTTCTGTGAACAGTTTGAGATTTCACTGGTTAACTCTACCCCCTATTATCCTCAGGGAAATGGACTGGAGGAATCTTCGAATAAAGGTTTGATCAAGCTCATTAAAAGATTATTGGAAGATAATAAAAGGGCCTGGGATGCAAAACTCAAATTTGCTCTATGGGCTGACCGAGTGACAATAAATAAGTCCCTAGGCCTTTCACCCTTCCAACTTGTTTATGGAACAAAGGTCGTTTTCCCTACTCAGCTCGCTTTACCTGTGGAAAAATTCCTCTAGGACCTTGAAGAGGAGCCTGACCATATGGTCAGAAGGATTCATCAGATGGTGGAAGTGCAGCAAACCAGGGAACGGGTCATGAACAGGGCCTACGATCATCAGCAGAAGATCAAGCAGGCTTTTGACAAAAGGATCAAGAAAAAGAAGTTTGAGATTGGGGACTTGGTATTTAAATGGGACGCACCCAGACAGGATAAAGGCAAGCACAACAAGTTCGACGCCCTCTGGATCGTCCCCTTTAAAATCTCTGATATTTTCTGCAACAACACCTATGGGTTGCAGGATCTAGAGGGTGAAGAAGTTTTCAACAGCCCAATGAATGGGCATTTTTTGAAAAAATGTTTTATTTGAGCCTTAGACGGCTCCTCTGTTTGTAAATATTGTCTTTTACTTCTTTGATTTTTTCTTTTGTATGTTTTCGGCTTAATAAATGACTCCATAGCCCAACAGTAAGGCACTGAAGCTGCAGAATGAGTTCTTAGAGCATCGTAGGGACGACTCTATCCCCCATGGAGCCTAATGTTAGCGATATTTCTTGTCTCAGGATTAGGCGTACCCAGGTCTGCGGTTTGCACGGGAAGCACCTGAGTATGTCAAGAGATAATCCCATTTTTGTAGCAGTGAGTCAGGCAAGCGAGGGGGCAAAGTTTTATCTTCAGCAGTCGAGAACCATCCTCAAAGCAAATCGACGGTCAAAATCTTACAGAGGAGATCGACGAAATCCCGTCAGCCGTTAGATCTCAAGAAGTTGCGCCAGGGTTAACCCCTAGTGTGCAGAGGAGGAGAGCCAGGTTTCAGTTCATCGGAGAATCGGAGTTTTCGAAGACAAGAAACTCTTGCATGTAGGAATCACGATCCGTGATTTCCCAACTAGATCAGAACCGTCTGTCAACAGGGACACGTGGTGAGAGCTCCCGCAGAGTCGGGGATCGGGGAACCGAAAGTCCAGTGCACATGACAACGGGAATCGCGATATCACGATACGCGATTTCCCGACGGATTTAAGGACCATAGTGGGGGATAGGTGTCGGAAGGACAATCCTTGTAGGGAGACAACGCCAAGTAGAATCGGCATATCACGAACTCAGAGGTTCGTGAGTTGGAGCTGCAAATATTTGCGTCCAGAGTTGCGAGATCACGAGAAGTGATGTCTCAGCAACCGTCGGCTAGTGTGTGGGACCGCAAGTGGAAGACAAGTGGTAGGCTCTCGCGACGGGGAACGTACTGTTGACATGTCAATGGAAATGAGCCATCGACAATCAGAGAATCGCGACTCCCGGGCACTTGTGTATCGAGACATCGAAAATGCTGAAACCCCGACAGAGGTTCGACTCAGGTCACATAAGAGGTGGTCGTATGGACTATAGTATAGACAGGATGGCTAACCCATACACGCGCTCATCAAAGAATCGGTGATTGGGAATTCAAAGGGTCAAGAACTCTTGACAACAGGGAATGCGAAACCCCGAAACCCGATACAGAGTCAGGAAAAGGTCTCGGTGAAGTTCAGGAGATCGTAAGGAAAGGAGAAGAGACCTATGGACTAGGTCGGGGTTTCATCAAGGATTTCAATCGGGGATCCAAAGAGCCTCTTCGGCTCAGTAGAAAAGGAGAAAGAGGGTGGGTGAAGCCTCGCGTCACCCATTTATTGCAAAGTATGGAGCTCCCGACTGAAATAGACACAGAAGGGTCCCTTGTACTGGTTCTCTTCAGGAAAGCTATGCCGAGTCTCCGACTCACCAGACAAGCCTGAACACGCCAGTTCAATATTCAAAGGGCTCAGCTACCCCCTGGCGTGAGCCATGCTGAATTAAAGAGGCNTTAGGAAAGCTACGCCGAGTCTCCGACTCACCAGAGAAGCCTGCACACGCCAGTTCAATATTCAAAGGGCTCAGCTACCCCCTGGCGCGAGCCATGCTGAATTAAAGAGGCGCATGACAGGGGAACAGAGGGCAGATTTGATGAAGGCAGACTGACAGCCCGTCCTGATAGAGAGGCTCCTCAATGTTAAGAATTGAATTCACGATATGATCGCGCCTTGGGGGCCGGAGCTAGTCCCAAGTATATGTAGGCATTTTTTCCATTTTTGTAAGGATCGATGGTTGAGCAGAGCTCCCGGTTGTAAAGTTTTAATGAAGCATTTCTATTCTGGTTATGTGTGAACTTTTGAGACTTCTTGCCTAATGAATGCCAGTTTCTTTCATGTCTTTGTTTACACTGTGTTAGAGCAACTGGAAATTGGAGGATCCAGTCGAGCTGTAGCTATTATAGGATGATGTTGTAATGGATCACTGTAATAGTTGTGTTGTCTCTAATCAGTTCTTGTGATTTCCCCAGCACTGAGTGACTTGGAATTGGAGGATCTAGTCAAGTCCCCTCTTAGTTCCTTGAGACCCTGAACCAAACGGATATTTCATTCAGAGTCTTTCTTTTGCAAACGACCGAAAGCCTGTTGCCCAAAGTCGTTTGTTCACCTTTCTCACTAATTCTTCCACCTGTTCACCTTTTAATCAACCCGCTGGCTGAAGTTAGGATTCCAGACCTCCTTTTTTCTTTACGTACCAGATCCAGTCCCCGAGTTAGAGTGATACCTCCTCGATCCATTATCTCCATTTGATCATCCCTTTATAAACAAATCATGACATTAAACTGATGGGTGTCGGGCTCTTCTCCTGCAAGCAATCCAGGAGTGACTTCCGATGCTAACAGGGACACATGATCATTGATCTATTTGTCGATTGAGAATGACAGGCGTCAGTGTATCATCGACTCCATAAGATTGACGTACGAAGGAGAGAAAGGTTTGAGAGTTGAAACTCCCAAAGACAGAATCATGAAGTTAATCACAACCGTTGATTTAGGAAGGCCATATTGGATCTTCGGATTTGATAGTATAGATCTGAATCGTCAGTTCAGGAGCACTGTCAAGATCATGAGATCAAAGGTCCCATCGCATTATGGGGATTGAAGGTGTGCGAACTTTAAAATGTTGAGGGTGAGCCGCAATCAAAACCACAGTTTTGGAGAAAGGACACATGGAGCTCTATGGTGAATTGCGAGGAAAAAAGTGGGTTGGCCTCAAACTGCCTTTGGATGCGCTTTCAATCGCATGGTCACATGAGATCATTTCCCAAGATCATACCAAGAAATAGAGCTAGAACTCAGTAGACCAAGATCGAGAAGCTCCGTTTGAATAGGATTTTTGTCAAAACCATTGTCACATCATCGAAGGTTAAGGGAGGAGCTAGCACGTCACTAGGCTCCACCTTGGTATTTCATGAGTTGGGATAATCAAGGTGACTCATAGTAGAAAATCTGAAACGGGAAGTCATGAAGTGCCTTTTGGATAGGCATTTGATCACAACTCATGGTCACGTGAAAGGAAGGGGCTTAGCTAGAAAATCTAGTGCCCACTGTGAAGTTTTCTCAGGAAGGGAAAAGGAACCAAAGTGATGAGCATGTACAGTTTCTCTCTGTAACTTCTAGAATGGAGTGACTGTATATGCCAAAGAATTCAAATAGCTTCAGGGTGATCGCCAGAGGAGATGAACATTCTCGTGGTAACTGCTAGTGGAATGAAGACTCATCATAGAGACAATTGATAGATGAAAAAGTGTCGAAGACTGTAACTGCCATAGAAGCCAAAGAATCTCAGGATAATGAACACTAATGAAGAACATACTCAGTATAATTGACAAAGAGGATGAAGAGCTATGTGTATGATCTGGCAGAGGACTTGGCATGATAAATATATGCAAAACAAATAAGATATGGTTGATTCTTTTGAGAGTTATTCATGCGAGAAGAAGCAGGATATGCACAGGAGATGAAGCGCACATAAGAGGCGTAGCGCAGAGAATGGAAATTGTGCACAGATCATAAAACACAGAAGAAAGACCTAGAAAAAAATGCATATCTAAGGGATGAAGAGAAAGATGAGGTTCTCATGCAGAGACAAAGTAAAAGAACAGAAATCATAAGAAGATGCGAGCAGGAAGACACTAATGCAGGTAGAGTAGTGTAGCATAACAATGATGAGAGTGGTAAGTCATTGATAAATACTATATCACTGTAATAAATTTCAGTAACAAAGATTTGTATCCCAGGGTGGTAGGGTGGTTCTAGGGAGGAATTTTATCCTCAGAGTTTCAAGTGGGTGCTTGAACACAGGGAGTTGTTGCTTCCATCTGGTTATAGCCAGAAAAAACAGGGTGGTAGGGTGGTGCAAGGGAGAACTATTGTTCTTTGTTATACAACTTGGTGCCTGTTATACATAGACCTAGACCTATACCTATTGTTACACATTATTTTGGTCACTCTGATGATGGTTGCATAAACATGTGTTCAGGTTCCCAATATAACTTTTTTCCTAAGAAAAACCTCTTTCCACCCTTGCAAGATGTGTTTTTGGAAGGCTGCCGCGGGTATCTCCCTTTACACAGTGCAGAAATCCCTAATTTCCACATGTTGTACTATAGCTAGTCCATGGGATTTCCACAGGCTGATATATATTCAAGTTACGACGACACTTTAAAACTAAGAAAGGAAAGAAGTTATAGCAACTTCTAGAAGTGGAATGTTCTAGAAATATGAAGTGGTGTCTGTGTGGTCACGATCCTAGTGACTTCTCTGATTTGATGGGATCATCCTCATATTTTCAACCACTTTAGATTCTCCTATATAATGATAGGCTTATCATGGAAAAGGTTAGAGGTACACGAATAAAGAAGCATAGAGATTGAGGAAAGAATAGGATGAAGACTGTGAAGAATCTTATTTCAAGTGATGCTTGAGGTCTCCATTCATCTATCAAGATTTTGAGAGAAATCTTCATAAAAAAGGTTAAAGTAAATGTATGTCTGTGTCAGAACAAAGGGCCACTGAAAGGGAACTTGTGACATCAAGGAGATTCGGTTGTATCTTCTATCTTTCATTAATATAATACAGTGGCATATCTTTTTCCCATAAAACGATTGATATTTTATTACATGACTCCTTGATCACATGTTTAGGTTGTCATTGAATTTCACTATTGTTTCTTTCACATTGGTTGATTTGTGTTATTACAGATCCGATTTCACCGGAGTGTTGGCTCAAAGTAGGATCAACAAAGACATAATGAAGCGATTCATAAGGTATGTTATATATTCCTCTTTTGGTAGTTAAATTCAATGATCGTAATCTAGGGAAAGTGTATTGTTTCGTCTTGTTTTGTTCTATATCCATGTGGATCTAGGGGGATTAGTTCATGTCTGCATCTACCAATTTACCCATTAACACCTATAAATAGACATTCCCTTTCCATGACTTTCCTTGTCATGCCTTGTCTTCCCATGGTCTAGTTTATGGTCTAGGTCATGGTCTATGTCACAGTATAGGTCATGGTAATGTTGTATGTCTAAATCTTGGTATACTGTAGACCTAGGTCATGGTTTAGTTATAGGTATAAGTATATGTCATGGTCATGGTTTAGGTCTAGGTATATTTCCAACATGTCTCTAAATGGCTTGAGGATGTGAGTTTCAACTCATGATAAAAATAAAATCATGACTCGGATGCACGAATCATCAGTTTCATTGGATCTATGGCACCCGGTTTTGGCTAGTGGGGCCCCTCCGCTATCATTTTGTTTCCCGAAAAAGCATTGTTTGTAGGATATTCGAGACTAGGGTTTTGCTCAATGAGGTATAGTGAAAATTATAAATAAGAGGTCGATTTTAAAGAACATTGTGTCGGGATATTGTGGGTAGCGTGGTCCCATGTGCCTTGGAAAAACAAACATGTGGGAGCTTATGAAACTCTGTTATGCCACTCAGTTTGGATTTTATGCCACCGTACCAAATTTCCAACATGTCCCTGAATGGCTTGAGGAGGTGAGTTGAAACTCATGATCAAATGCAAATCGAGACTCGAATTGATGAAAGTTCAGTTTCATTAGATCCGGGGTATCAATTTTCATCTAGTGGGGCTCTTCTGTTGTCATTACATTCCCAGAAAAGTGTTTGTTGAAGGATCTTCGAGACTACGGTTTTTCTCAATGAGGCATAGTGAAAATTCTGAACAAGAGGTCAATTTTCAAGAACATTATGAAAAGAGATTGTGGGTAGCATGGTCGCATGGAACTTTGCCAACCATACATGTGGGAGCTTATATAACTCTGTGTTGGCAGCCAATTCACATTTTTTCACTGTATTATGAGCTGCCTAGACCAATGTTTTGCAAACATCAATTTTGCGTCGCAATTTTCAAATAATGACACTTTTAGTTTTTACGACACTTGCACATCTACCTTCGTTTTGTTTTCACAACTGTGAACGTGAAAACTTAGTCTTTCGAAGTCGCATTAAAATCATTGTTTGTTGTCCTTCTTGATGATATGCCCATTGTGCTTACTTTTCACTTATCATTACGCAATTGGTAAAGCCTTTTTGATCTGTACTCGTTGGCCATTCTCGGATTGATTGTGTGACTTTGTTTCATTGAAGGTGTTATGCATTGGTATTGGATTTATATTTTCTTTGGTTTGATCTATTTGACCAACGTTTTCATAAAAGATACATAGGTGTTGTGGTAAAACCCTTCATAATTATCTTTTAATATGATACCTATGTTCCTGTTTTCATAACTATTGGCATGTTGATTATATGTTACAATACATTAGCGCATGGTTAAACCTTTGATGTATTTCATGTGATATCACACCTAGCTCAAAACTGCATTGGCGCATAGGTTAAACTCTTGACATGAATTGTTACAATACATTTCCACATGGTTAATATTTGATTTTGGTTTCAAATTGAATGTTGATGGTTAAAAACTATGGTGTAACGTTGACTGTGCACATTGGTTTATACACTCACCATTGGGTTCATTGGTTGGGAAAATGACATGATTGGTGAACTACAGTGAGGTTGAATAGCTATGAACATCGGAAGTGGTACTATTGGCAATAACTATTATAAATGGCCAACAAATAACTCCACTACCCTCGCACACTTTGGCATTAATGCCTACCTCCTAACCAGGTTACCTCTGTCAATTTTTGGGCAAATCTATGAGTTTTGAGTCCTGCGTATACCTTGACCAAACCCTACCCAAACCCTTGTCCATTATATGTTCTCTCCTAGCTCCTAAAGGGTGAATTGAACCCCCATGGTGTTCAGAGTCGGCTTTGGTTTCATTTTTCCAGAGAAGATTGCTTAAGACTGCCTTCGTAATTCCCCCAGAGTCACGTTTTTGCGTGAGTGATTCTGGGAAAACGGTTTTGAATTAGATCAAACCGTTGAAAACCCAGAACCGTTTTTAGCCCCTTTACCTTATACGTGGGCGGTTTCCTCAGAAATCAATCTGTTATAGAGATCTATCTCATGTTTTTCAGGTCAATGTTTCAGATCCTCTCTGTGGCTGTAAGGTGCGTTTTGGATATGTATGCATTTGCTAGAATGCTTATCACTTCTCCAGATCTGTTCTTCAAAACTCCCTCTCACCTGTCTAGCCTCTCACACTCTTGAACCCTTGGTCAATCCTCCCATGTATGGATTTTGATATCGTTTTTAATATAATGATTTGAATTCTCTGTCATTCAAATGCCTCTGTCATTCGGTGTTCATCCTGTATATTGTTTTGCTTTGCTAAAAATAAATGGAATTTCGTTTTGATATGTGATTTGATCATTCCCAATATAGCCATTGATAGATTTTTATTCGATTTGAATGATTTTCGTTTGGATTTGATTTGTTGGTTTGCTTGATTGAGTTAACGAAATCAATAGTGTTTGTTTTTTATTGGATCTTGTTTATATCAGATCTGAACAGGAGATTTATGTGCTAAAATTAGAACACAGTTGTGTATTAGATTGATACGATTTTGTTGTTGCTAGATCCTCTCGGTTCTGACTTAGTTCAATTTATTTCGTATGGATGGATTTTCAAACGATTCCCTATGCTTGAATTGGTATAATCCTGTACGTATGCAATGCATCCATATTAGTGATTGGCCTGATAAATACACTGAAATCTATTAAACCAAAAAAACAGCTCTGTTAGGTTTGGATTTTAAAACGATTTTGCTGATAGTTGAAGCAACAAAAGCGGTTGGTGTTGATTTCAATTGGTTAAAAAACAATTTCATTACTGTTCAATTATCCAAAACAATGTTGTATACCCGAATTAGGGAAAACAAATTAAACAGAGCATATCTATCTCTGTTATCATTTGATTCTGTTTGATTTCGAATGGTATAACAAATCCAAATTGAACGATTCATTTTCAAATGGTTATTGAATGTTAATTCAATTTAATTCATTAAAATATTTTCAATTAATTTCAATGTTGATTCTGTGTCTTATTTAGACTAGCTACAAAATCAGAGGATTCTGTAGCTAGGTCTACCGATTTAGATTTTCATTACTTTCTTTAACAAATATCATTCTAACATGTTCATTTCGGGTCCTTTTCAGGTGAATTCGAATTGCATGGGATTTGATGGTCAGTTCAAGAGATATTTGGGTGTTTTAGTTTTATTGTAGTTACTTAGTTTAGTTAAAATTGGGAATATCTTCCCAGATTTATGTAAACAGTTTTATAACTTCCACAGGGAGGTTTTACACTGTGGAAAAACTTATAAATACTTATTATTTTTGTAATAAGGATCATTCTCACTTGTGGGAGAACCAAGCCATGGAATTCTAATACAAACTGAGACAGAAGTTGATGTTCTGCTACAACTTTCGCTTTTCATAATATCAATCTTTTGTTTCATGTTTATGTTTATCAATTTGCACTTGATTAGTGACTACTTTAGCTATCATAGTCCTTTGCAAAATGATATGATTGAATTAATGTGATCCATGTCCATTTTATTTCACTAATTTTAAGAGTACATCAAT
>SNQJ01S0021338.1:0-33409 GCA_010110895.2 Picea sitchensis
CCACTTTGAACTCTCTGTGGGTTCTGTTCTTATCATCATAACTTTTTTTCCTGTCCTGGGCAGCTTTCAAATTCTGCTTAATTTTTACCATTTGGTCCTCCATCTCCTTGAGCAACTTTGGCCCAACTACTGCTCTGTCAGCTGGATTATCCCATCTCACTGGAGTATTGCACTTTCTTCCATAAAGTTCTTCAAATGGGCTCATCTTCAATGATGTATGGTACCCATTGTTGTAGGCAAATTCTACCAAGTGTAGGTAGTCTTCCCATCTTGATGGTTTGTCCATCACATACATTCTCAGTATGTCTTCTATTACTCTGTTCACCCTCTCTGTCTATCCATCAGAATCAGGATGATAAGATGTACTAAAGTTCAGATTCATTCTGAATCCTTTGAACAACCCTTTCCAGAAATTCGAGGTGAATTTCAGGTCTCTGTCAGACACAATCATTTTAGGAATTCGGTGCAATCGTGCCACTTCCTTCACGAAAATATCAGCAACATCTGCTGCCTTGTGAGTGGTTTTCAGTGGAATAAAATGGGTAGCTTTTGTAAGCTTGTCCACCACTACCATGATCGAATCATGAAGCTTGCTTGTTCTGGACAACGCTGATGCGGGCGAAATCACATTAAGCCAAAATCCATTGTCACCACTTCCCACTTCCCTTTAGGAATGGGTAAAGGATTCTTGACAACCCTGATGGTTCCTATCCTTAACTTTAACTACGGCACTCCATACATGTCGGTGATGTGATACGGTGATCTCTCTTCCTTTATTCAAAGTAATGGGTCTTGCTGCTACTATTTTGATATCTAGGGTGCCCTGCATAGGCACATTATGTATCTCTTGCAAAATCATTTGTTTCAAGCCTTGGACATTGGGTACAAAAATTATGTTCTTATACGGTAATTATTCCGCCGGTTTTCAATTTATAAATTTCCATCTTACATCTTACCCTGCTCTATCTTGGCTACCAATTCTCTGTAATGCAAGTCTGCAATTGCAACCTCAATTCTTCTTTTAATATCAGTGCGATACATGCTAATGGTTGTAGCATGTAATTCCTTCACTCACCGAGTGCATCGGCTACTTTATTCTCACTCCTTTGATATGTTTGATCTCAAAGTCGTACTCACAAAAATTCCAGCCACCTACTTTTTTTAGTGTTTAAGGTTGGTTGTCCGGCAAATATTCAGACCCGTTATGAATTACGTTCGATTCAAACCTCCTTCCCATGAGGCAATGCCTCTATTTCCTCAGAGCGTGAACAATTATTGCCAACTCCATATCGTGAGTGGCATAATTCTTCATGCTCTTTCAACTTCCCCGGACTCATAACAAATTACAAATCCATTATGGTTGATGACTCCTCCAAGCCCTTCTTTACGGGCATCTATGCACACCAGAAATCCATATTTGGATGCACTTGATCTGATCGCGGGGAGCATCTCGAGACAAGCGATCAGTAGCCCGAATGCGGTGGGCGGAGTTAGGCTACACCGGCTGAAATTTTGAAATTTTGCCAAGTTGATCGTAGAAATATAAATGGGATCATTTAATGAAAGTAGCAGTAAAATATGTCAGGACCTTGAGAGTGCCTGACTCTCATATGAAGTAGATGGAGGCATTTATGGCAGGTAAATGTAGGTAGATAAAATTTAATATTAGATTAGGCAGTTTTAGAAGAAGGGGAGAAGCAGATATAGGAAGACACTTCCCTCATTGTGCATTTGTAACATGATTCGAGGAAAGGTTAGAATGAGCATAGAGAGAAGAAGAGAGTTGTAGAAAAACACCCATGTATAGTTATTTGGATTAATAGAAGGGTTTAATTCAAATTCATGGAGTTGTGTTTGTTTTCTGTGTATGCATGTTGAATGCTATGCTCATGGTATTTACTTCCTATTATGCATTTTCTATTATGCTGTATGCTTGATATCATGTGTTGATATTGAAGTCGAGAGGAAGTGGAATGAGTTTCAATTTGAACCTCTATCGAGCAAGGATTTCACGCAAAGTCTGGGGTTGAAGTCTGGATTAGCAAGGAGTGTGTTATTGAAGACTCAAATAGTTTAACTCGCATTATGGATTCGCAGTGAAATTGGGTTTATAGGATCCCATGAATGGAGTGTGCAGGCCAAGTGAAGACTCATAATTGTGAATATGAGTAAAGTATTTGAAGGACTGCTTTGGTGTACCTGAGTCGAGGAGTTCTACCGAGGTATTTTGATGCCCTCTAATTAATATGAAAATCAAATTATGATTGTGGCAATCAGATAGTGGTCAATCCATCAATCAGTGTCTCGGTCACGTTGGGGTTCAAGATCCAAAGAGTGGTGAGGTCATTGGATCGTGGATGTTACAGATTAGTGCGTCGACTGGCGAGAGGTACACCTGAGAGTTACCATCGAGATTGAAGGATTGGTAGTCAGGTGGTGAATGGTTTCGACATTTGAAACCAGAAGCAGGAAGATCGGGATCGTCCATTTGTGGAGGCGTGTGGCCCGGATATCCCGGCGTCGAATTCGTGGATAAATTGAAATCCATCGTGAAAAGCAAGCCCGAGTTCAAAGTCATCCATCACATTTGGGGCGGTGGCATGGGATCGAGTTCATAGGCATTTGAGTTCGAACAAGAATCTGTGACCAGGAGAACCCTGAAATGGAGAAAGGATCATAGCCATAGGATCTCAGGAGGACATGTAATGCATGGTTACGGTTAGGATTGTGGTCATCGGAGTTTCGGTAAGTGAAGATTCATGGTTTTGTAAAGTAGCGAACCTCGAGAGTTGATGTGAACCATCCATCATTTAGGATGCTTGTCAGAAATCTGAAGAGAGTTGGAAATTGTCATATCGGAGACCCTGAGGGAAAGATAATCTTGCAACCTTAAATCGCAAAATGCGATGGCGGCAGGTTGAAGTGTGTGGGGCCCGCAGTAGTCGGTGGCGTGGGCCGGTGGTGCAGTTCGAAGCAATCGGGAAAAGTCCCAACAAGAGAGTCATCTATTGGCGTTTGGTTCATCGGGATATTAGGGATCCTGAGTAGCCCGAAGTGTTTATGCCTTTTGAAATCAAGAATCGCGATTGAAATCCCAGCAGGGAGGAAGCACCGTGTGGGGGCCAGCTAATGGAAATAAATCGGAGAAGTCGAGATTAGAGGGTGAGGAATCTTGTAGACGAATTTTTGCGGCATTTGAAACCAGTAGCTCCGGCCGAGGGATAAAGACTCTGATCAAGGGGACAGGTCATATGGGCCAAACCTATAGCCGGAAGGCCAGCAGCGTAAGAGGCTCTTATGTCGAGGATTCGAGGGATCCACGAATCCGAGGAATTCAATACAATTGGTATTAGGAAGTTCGAAACTCCGATGGGAGTTATGATTGTGGTCATATAAGCAGTCCGCGTGGATGGGCCGAGGCCTATAGCCAGGAGGGCTAACAGGAAGTTGAGAGCATTGATATTTCGGTATAAAAACCCCGATAGGAGAATATAAGGTTGTAGTCTTGTGGAAAACGGTCGCGTGGGACTAGAGGCTTATGGCGGCCCTCAGAGTAACAAAGGAACATATCGGGGATCGTGGATCGGCAAACCAAATTGTTTGGACATTTTAAATGTCAAAATCCGATAGGAGGAACCAGATAACAAAAGGCGGTGTTGATTTCCCGATAGAGACAAAGGGAGATCTAAGTGAAAAGGATTTTACGTGGGAGAAAATTTCCGGTGGAAATAGAAGAACTGAACCATGAGCAGGAAGGAGGAAAGATCATGTGAGGTGGGCGTGCCACGGGAGGCATGCCAATCAAATACTCAAGATTGGGCAGTTTAATAGGCTGCTTTAATCGTTGGAAACTCTCTTCACCCTCTTTAGTCCACTAAAACTTTTCCTCCTTCCTTTGCAAGGAGGTGATAGGGTGAGAGCTATCTTTGAGAACCACAACGATAAATAGTAATATCTGCCTAGACCCGCCAAAGGATATAACTTCTACCATTCCTTGGCATTGACCATTCTCGATGGCCTCAACCTTCTCGGGATCCATGATGATCCCTTCTTCCTAAAATAATGTACCCCAAGTAATGGATTTGCCTTTGATAAAATGAGCATTTAACCGACTTGGCGCCCTGGTGGTGTTCTCTCAACACTTGCGGCACCATCACCGGTGTTTTTCATGCTCTTCCTCCGACTTGGAACACAAAATTTAATCGAGGAATACTATGACAAACTTGTCTGAATAGTCCACAGATACACCATTCATCAAGCACATAAAAGCTTGGCCGGTGTTTTTCGACAACCATGGTACTGTGAACTCATAATGACCATACCTTGTTCTAAAGGAAGTCTTGTCTTCATCCTTTATTTTACACGAGTGATATCTATATCTGAGATCTATCTTGAAAATATTTTTGCACCTTCCAACTCATTGAAAGATTGGCCGATCCTCGACAAGGATACTTGTTCTTGGCCGGTTACTTTGTTCAAGCTAATGCGAAATCAATAATAGAGTCTCAATGTTATCCTTCTTCTTCATGAGCGGGCCGGGGCACCCAGTGTTACACTTGAATTGGTCATGCCCTCTTTAGAATCTCTTCAGTACGAATTGCAACTCTTTCAGCTCTAAGCGTACTCATTCTATAAGGGCTTTCGACATTGGGGCATCAAGGGCATCAGGGTTATAAATGATATCTCTCTTGAGATGAATGCGGGTACCTCGAAATCACGATCTTCAAATTTCACCATTGGTACTGCATGGTATCCGATATTTGAGACTTCATCCTTAGATTCTCCCTCCACATGGGCTGCAAACAATTGAAAACCTTTCATGTAACACTTTTTCAACACCATTGCTGAAATTTCTCTGATAACCAGCTTTGGGAATTCCTTGGATTTTTTTTTGATTCCCCTCCTCATCTAGGCATGTAAATTCCTTTTTACGACAATCCGGGGAGGGGGCATGGTGATGGTCAACCAGTCCATCCCAATTAAAGTCGCATAAGAGCCTAAAAGGCAAAATATTCAATTCGGTAGCCGTGCACTCCAATCCCTTCATGTCCAACTGGATGGGACAACCAACTCAATGACTTTCCTCTTGGTTCCATAGCCAACTTCACTAACCAATACTTTTCATGTTTGCTTCTTGATAAATGCAAACTTTCCACCCACTAGGATCTACATAACTACTTGGCTATCCCTTGAATCAATTAAAATCATAAATGGTTGGTTGTTAATCATACCTTCCCACTTCAATCGTAATGCGACTAAAATTCAGCTTGCTTGTTTTCCAAGGATACATGATCGCGGCATTCTACTTCCCCATGTCCTCCATTGTTTTTTCCTATTGAACATTATGAATGACTCTTTCTTAAGCCATTTTTGTGGGGCCAATCTTTGTACTTGTGGTTCTCTTCACATTAACATTGAATGGGCATCTGTCTTAGCCTTTGTTCCCCCACTTCAACCATTCTCGGCTCTCTAAATGATGGATGTCCTTAAGGACTATTTCTAAAAAGGGAGTTATGTTTTCCATACACGCCTCTGTTCTTTCTTAAAATTCTTATGGTCATCCCAAGCCTTCAGGGTGAGCTTTTCTCTTTTTTTGCTCATATAAGCATTTCTCTCTTCTTATTGTTTCTTCAAGATCTTAGGATCATCATACTGAATATTTTCACCAATGGGAGGTGGCGATCCACTCAGATACCTCTGAATTTTGAGACCCTCATCTTTGATGAATGGAACATATGATAATTCAAAACCGTTAAGTATTCATCATTGGTCATGTTGCCCATCTTGAGTTCCATCTTTTACGTCGCATAGGTATCTTTAGGTCAAAATTATTTCCTCTCAAAATACCTCTTAGATTCCATCCATGTGATATCTTTCTCTCTAGCGTGTTGCACACTCAAGTGATCCCACCACATGGATGTTTTGCTGGATTGATACATTGCAATTCTTCCAACTACAGAATTATTCCACATGAGAGGAATAATTCCGCAGTTGAAAATATTTCCTCATACCAAGCAACCATGTTTTGGCATCTTCCTCCTTCTTATGTTTCCATCAAGCGTGGGAGCAATCTTGTTCATCTCCCCTTTCAATTCATCGACTCGGATCCTTGATTGTTTTATGGTGGGGATGGGCTTGAACTCTTGTGTGCTTCCTTATCCGGAATGCTTTGGGGGAGGCGGCGATGATGTCACTACCACTCCTAGATATTCTTTTTTTCTCTGGGGGTCCTGCGACTCCTATTTTCTTGTGTCACTCCTTTTCCAATTTCCTTTCAATTCTTTCCGGGCTCTTCAGCATTTTTAAGTTGAATTAACCCTATCGATCCCTGACTTTCATAAGATTTCCCATTATCGACCGGTGAGCACGGGCATCTGCGCAATGTTTCAATGATTTTCATCACATGACCTTCCTTATCCAATTATCTTACATTGCCCATTAGAGGTTGATCCTTTGACTCCCAAGTTGACATCCCTTCCTTCTCTTTGACTTTCTGAAATGGAGGCAATCCACAACTCTTCCATTTCTATACTTGGCTTTGATTCGTGGTTGTCCCGACACTCATTGAACTCTACACACACCACGTGCAGTCAATCGAAGTTTCTCAGGCCTTAAACCCTTAAACTGCAACGTTGTTCATAAACCAGCGCCAAATGAGAATGTTTTCGATTCCCGCAGATTTATGAGTTCTCGTTTGGCTCTGCAATTTCCGGTGACAGCGCCCGTTTTCTTAGTCCCCAACCAATGCATCCACGGGCCATGATCAAAAACTAAACTGCTAGGTGATACAAGATAAAAGCGAAACCGGGGTTTGCAGTATTTGGACTTGGGGTTTGGGTTACCGGGGTTTTGGGTTTCGGGGTTCTTGCACTTGTTTCCCTCTCCAACTCCCGACTTTCTAAAATTCGATTTCCTTACCCTCGGGGCCCTTAGCGAGTTGCTTCCCACCAAGGTAGTGACACGCGGGTGTCGCCAAGAAGTTCCACCTCACTCCCAGCGATGTCAGGGGGGGGCCCACTACTTTTACTTTTCGTTTTGGAGTTTTGGGCATCGGGGTTAGGTGCATCTACACATCTCAGAAACTTCCATTTGCTGAAATTATGAAATTATGGTCTATTCTTCTGCTTTATCAAATGGTCAAGTTCCTCTCATATGATATACGGTGTAGATCATTTAAGGATTTCAAGGTTTTGGGTTTGCCCGGTAACTTGAGGTTCGAGATGCGGCAACTCCAAATCTCTTGTCACTTCAATCCACAAATTATGATAAACGAGTTCTTGTACGAGATCAAACGATCCTAGATGATTTGGATCCAACGATCCAGATCTCTCCTATGCTTAGACCTATCAAAGATCTTTAGCCCTAACGCCACCGCTGGTTGGTTGGATCTGACAGCTCAGGGGTTTTTGTCACTTCTTCCCGGAAGCACTCCACCATCCGATTCTGCCCTTGTTAATCTCTTCGCGATTGGGACTTGGAGTGACCAAGAGTTTGGCCTGCACTCCAAGTTCCACGATCCCTAAATTCATGAAATGATACAACGGTTCAAACCAACCATGATCAATGACCCACGTTCGGATCTAGGGTGGCAAGTTCTCCATCCACTAACCACCTTACAACTTCTGGCCATCACCTATGGTCCTCGTTGTTTCGGGGATTCTCCACAAAGAATTATGATGATGACTCGCTTCTCAAGGACTTCTAGCCAATGAATTGGTACCCTCCTTCCGAACCTTCATCTACTTGATCCAACGCTTCTGGTGTGGATTTCTCTCTTCTTGTGGCCATATACCACACCGTTTGTAGTTTTATAATACCGCTATACCTCTTGAGCTTTGTAACGCGGTCAGTAGTCTGTGACACTCAATCTAAGGTCTGAAATTAGTCCTCTAGACACAATTTCTTATCAAAACCTCAGTCCAAAGACCAATTATCCATTATCGGGCTCGGCGTTGAAACAGATACGATACACCATGCGTAGCGTCCGGTCATCATCCCGGCGGAAAAGCATCTGTCTTGGAAAAACATCATTCTCATGCCAATTAATAGCATTTAAGTCATATTAAACACATTTTAACTCAGAGTAAGAACAAGATTACTACTAACATAAATAATCCCTTGGCATTAACAATGAATTCTTATGCACAACAAAATACATGATACATATAAGCATCACATGCATGCAAAACATAATGTCCGGCATAAGGCGATGCCCATCTTTGAAACAGTGAGTAATTCCACCAACCCGATGCGGAGCCTTCCACGAACCTCTGACCTTAGACCATGCTTCTCATCATGCTTAGTGCGGTTACGCCAGTGGGTAAGCTCCACAAGGCGAGAATCCTAGACTAGAGAGTTCACGGGGAAAGCTGCCGCAGAGTGCCGGAAGGATTCTTTGGTCCTTCTACGCCCACACTACTAACAGGACTCTCATTCCCCATATTGCGGAATTATACACCTTCACAGAAGCGCATTCCATCGGTCGCTTCACCTCCCTCTGGTCTCGACAGCGAATAGGATCGAAAGTCTTCCGACTCCGTGGCGGTCTTTGGACTCTCTGGAAGAATACCACTTCCGGTGAATACTTCCGGTGAGCCAGCCTCCACGGGCGACGGATTGCCTCTTCAACCGGGGCCTTGAAGCCGATTTCTTTAGCGCCAGGCGCAATTCATGGTGGTGTGGCAACAGTAGAGCCAGTTTAACTCCGCGCCTTTGTGGCGATAGCGAATTTGGGTATGAACATCCAAAATGATGCTTGATCCGCACTAAGACCTGCGTACGATTTAGAGACATTTACGGGGTGCTTGGACTTCACAGGAGACACGGATTGGTCCACGAGTTTGCCACTAGTTTGAGGGTGTGTGACAAGGGAATCCTTATGATGTTGATGTGAGCTAAACTAAATTCATGAAGGATGGGGAATGGCAAAGTGACTCAGGGGGAGATGGAAAATGCAAGGAAAACAAGAAAATCACGAGGGCCTTGAGGGTAAGCCGAGGTTGAGCGAACATCCGTTGAGCTAATGAGAGGATAGCGGAATGGCAGACCCCCTGGTGACTTTGTATTTTTTAGCGCATGTGCAGATCAACACATGTCACCCTTGAAGCTGCATGCACTCCATCAGCAGCCATTCCTCTCCTCTAGGAACTTAGGACAAAACATATATTTACATGGATTTTTGGAATAATATTAAGATATTATTTCCCAGGTTTAAGCCCCCTAGTCTTAGCCCTAGGCTCAACACTTAGCCTCTCTTTCCAACCTCCAACCCCCAATCCCTTACCACTCTGTAGCGGGCCGTCCCCCATCCCATGCATTCATGGTGGTAGGTCTACACTCCCGGTGGTTTTATATTTTATTTATTGTTTTGCATGATTACATATGCAAAAGCAAGGTCTTGGCCTTCAACACCTAGGCTCTGCGGCTGTAGCCATATTACCCGACATATAGGCTTGGCTCCCGCATTTCTCTAAGAGCATAATTACAATTCATGCAATCTTTGCTGCTTTATGAGCCTTGATTTACAGCGGGCCTTGGGGACATTACACATTTAGAGATAGTTCAGTAGCATTCTCGTAGTGCACAAAAGGGGATGGATAGGAGGAGCATTGGAGTAGGCTTGCATCATATTAGCAGTTGTAAGTGTTGTCTTTTGTTTCTCATGAATATAATCTTGGCCTATTCCCAAAATTATGTCTTATTTAGTTTACATATGAATGTTATGCTTGTTTCATTTAATTATATTTGCTTTCTTGTAACTTTATGCAAGTGAGTAGAGATCATTTTGTCTAAGTGCAAGAAGAGGGTGATCTAACTAGGAATGGATCCAATGATGGAGCAACAAGGAGTAGTGAGGACAACCTTCAAAAAATGTGCACTCTCTTTTCCTTTCCCTCTTCTTGTTTTCATGTGTGAATATATAGGAGAAAGGGATATTAGTGTCCACTGCTCTATTCTTTATTAATTGAAGAAACTTCAATGGGGCTTATGTCTGTAGGGTAAGATTTCTAGCAGTGGAATACATTGGGAATGAGTGTTTCCTTGGTTTTTGTCCCTTTGTTTTTGTGTGTTTCTTGAGTGAATGCTTTATTTTTGAACTATTCTTTGTTTTCCTCTTCATTAGGAAGTTTACAAAGTCCATAGCATGTTCCATGTTGAATCTAGGTTCAATTTAGTCTGTTTGAGTCATTTTCAGAAACTGACACTCCCCTACAATGGCCTATAGAGTGTTATTATCCTAAAATAATTCTCCCTGTCAATATTTGGGGGAGCCTCACCCCTTGAAGTGACACTACCTTTTGGTCTTCTGGGAGGTGTCGGTCTCCTTCCAGGGTCAGGTTTAGGCATTTTTTTACTTTGTTTCTCAAGTTTTTTGACTCAAAATTTTGTCTCGATGTGTTGTATGATTGGTTAGGACCTTGTTTGATTGTATTTAAAACCCTTTTTTTCCTCTTTTAAAGTTCATCAAGCCCTATATTTGAGTTCTCTTTTTTGGCAATTGTTGATCCATTGAGTCAATTTTGGAGTTTTTAGGGTCTTTTGCAATATCAATTGATCTAGAATCTTTTGGTTTTTAAGTCTTTTAAAAGTGATTTCTTTCTTTCAAAATGTTTGATTGACCAAGTGCTAGAAGTCATTTCTACACTTGATTCTTTCAATTTTTATATTAATCTTGTGAGTGCATATTTGTTTGGACTTTCTTTTTGCTTCATGTTCTTTTCTATCTGTGTAAGACAACCATTTCAATAGAAAGTAAAGCATAAGGAATGAGCCTAAAACGATTGATTTCATTGCATTTTAGAGATCAAACAAAAGAAATGAATTTTAGCCAATCTAGTTTTGGGTGGTGCATTTTTGAACTTGCATTTTAAATCAAATTAAATTGCATTCAAAGAAGTAGCTTTTATGTTTCTTGCTTTGAAAATTGTAATTGTTTATTTGCTTTGAAATCTCTTGCTCCTTTCTATAGACAACCTTCATTGAAACTTAAACATTGCATTGCATTCATATTTTCTTTGAAGTATTCTTGGAGTCAAGTGTCACACATAATTGTCAAGCTTCATCTGCAATCTTTTTTTAGTAACAAACAACCATAAAAGTAACAAGCACGTAATCTAAAATCAAATAGACCTTTTATTTATTAGAAAATGATCACAAGTCCTAGGATTTTAGGGCCTTTGTTGTAGATTGGAGAGTAAATTCTCCAAGGCCATTTTAAAAGCAGAGGTTGTAGAATACTAGAGAGTGTTGAAATCCAAGTAGTAACAACTGAAGTTTTTTTGGGAGATCTCCTCTTACACGGGAGTTAAGAACGAGATCAATTAAAGTGATGGTTTGAGATCCTTCTTTTGTTTTCCTAGTGGGACTGCAACAATTTTGGATCTTTGAAAAGTGGCAAATTATCGAGGTGGCCACTTCTTCTTAATTATTTAGTTTGTGGATATGTGTCCGGCTTATTCCAGTTCCATTAGCTGATGCGGCAGTTAGTTTACCCTTTGACCATTCATTGTGGAAATTGGTAAACATAGCGCTTTTCCTAATATTCTACATAGGCGTTAGGGAGTTAGCTTCATGAGAGAGAAAGGTTCCTTATGGTATCACGGCCGGATGTCATCACCTCGGTACCCATGGAGGGTATTTTTAAGCGAGGGTTACTTTCACTAGGAAGGGATGTTACATGGAGGTTAGGGTAAGTTCTTGTTATAGATTTGCCTCACCACATGCAAATTGCTCAGAAGGCCTTTCCATTCCCTATCTGGGACTTGAAGTCCCTTTTTTGCAAATAATAGAGCTAAAAACATTATTTTTACATGCTCGCTCCCTATCTATTATACAACATGAGTATACACAAGTTGCACCACTCTGACCAGAGTACGCCGGGTTTTGTGCCAAAATTAAAAAAATGGTGTTGGGTTTCCATGTTGCGTCATGAGATCGCGTCATGACCTTCCATATTGGAAGCTTGATTCAGGCCTCGGCTCTTGAGTTCCACTTTAGAAACATAAATGGGCCAAATATGGTATGGAAAAGGGAGAAGGAATTCAACTTTAGAGAAAAGTTACTCACAGAGAAATTATTCACTTCATATTAGTGCATCCCTTTTTCCTTTTAAGTCTGAACACATTGTTTAGCCCTTAAGCTCTTCCCTACATGATTAGAATCTCATTGTTTTCTTTTATATGAGCGTTCCTTTGGTGGAGGATTGAAGTGGTGGAGACCAATTTGGATGGAACTTGGTTTCTTGATTCCAATAGTCTTGTTCTGAGAAGTTTGTAATTCATTCACTTATGTTGATTACATTTTAATAGAAATATTTTTTCCCGTCCAATTAATGAGCGAAAATATTTGAATTGTTATTCCATGGGCATATTTGTTATGGATATTAATGGAATAAGTTATTAGATGTGCCTAAAATATATGATGTTATCACATATGCTTGTGTTTCTTGGTTGTTGAGGACAAGTTGAGGTGTGTATTTTTACGAGTTGAGTTATCAACGATGGACTTCATCGAAAATATAGACGAGGTAGGCATTTTATCTTGTCTTACTAGCATATTTGTCTATATAGCATATCTGATATTAGAATTGATTTATGCAATCATTTCCACCTGTTGTGGTTTACCTAATACATTAAGAGATTTTTCTCATTAGCAGGTGGCGACCATATCGGGGAAAGAATCTTCTTTTTAGGGGTTTGGAGTGTTTTCTCTGTGATTGCTCTCATTTATATTGATTTTCTTGTCGTATGATTGTTTGATAGCTTATTTTCATTTTGAGTCTGAGTGTCTTGGACTTATCCTTAGCCTGGAATTTTTTTAACACATATATGCAGGTGTTTGCACCTTGTCCCAGCATACATACGTGTTGTCCCTTACACTTGAGGTGTATATGCGGGTTTTCTCTGAACAATCATGTACATCATCCTTTTATTCTTAGTTTGTTGGGTTTTGTGTTTGTTGGGTGAATTTTGATGGTTATTGAGTCTTTTTGGGTCTCTCTTATGACTGTTAAGTGTCTATGGAATGATAGAAACCTTTCTTTGGTTGAATTTTTGGAAGGTGCCTTTTCTCATCATCATTTTCATTTTGATTGTCCTTACATATTGGGGTAAGGTGTTTTCTTCTTGATATCTACTTGGTTTGTCTATATTTACATATAGTGGGAATTTTTATATATCAAGTTGTTGTTAGGTCCTTTCATTTCATTTCTTTATAATGAAAATACAAAAATAATGGAAGCATTTTGCATTGATGGTATTTGATCTTTTGGGTCCTTATCATTGATCTTAGTACATGTAGAAGATTACATCTTATTTGAAATTGAAAAGTGAATTTTGGAAAGCATATCATTTATTGGGAATTGAAGTTAGGACTTTGCATTGTATTTGTATTCATTTATTTTACTTGTTGAGGCATAACATCATTAGTTTCCACGACCACACCTTTTTGAGTAAGAAAGGCCACTAAAAGAAACAGCGTTGATAATTAAAATTGATTAGAAGCGATTTTATTTTCTAGGGTTCTCAAACTAGCTTAGGATTTAGAACCTTGGAATAGGATTTTTGTAGAGTAAACTTCTCCAAGGCTATTAAATCAACATGACAATGCGACTAGGGGTGTAATCCATTATATAATTGGTGACGTGAGGAGGCTCTTATCACATTATGCATGAGAATTAAGTGAGGTTGGTTGGGGGATATCCCCCCAATACCTTATTAGCGTCCAGGATATATTTCTAGGGATCTATTAGTGTATGAGGATCTTGCTAGTACCTTTACCTCTGTGATGATTACTTCGATGTTTATTGATTTGTTACCCCTACCCATACAGTGGTTGACTTATGACTATTGCTTTTGCACATTGGATTTATACTCATTAGTTTGCTTAGTTGCACGACTTAGGTACCACATAGGTTATGTGAAGGGGTTATTCTACTTGAGGCCTACAGGTCATATAAGGTATGAAAACTACCACGACCTTTATGGAGGATTACTTCTACGGAGTTCACGACTAATGTCGATTTATTAAGCCCAACAGGGGGCCCTTATAGCGGTCATTACCTCTGATCTTTAGCGAGTCCTCAAAGCCCCTCTTTAGTGAGGCATACCTACTTTAGGGGAGGGAGGCCCCTTTCAAACACTATATCCTATTTGTGTGCATATTGGCCTTTTATTTCATTTTGGTGTTCTCCTTTATTAAGTTGACCTTAGGATTTTTTGTATTGTGTATGAAGTTTTCGTATCATGGATAGTGGAGTTCCTTTGGCTCCCTCATCTAACTCTACCTCCCCCATGAAATTCGCTCACTTCACGGAGACCCAGATATGTAAAGTGTTCATAATGGTATGCAAGATTATGATACTTAGTCAATTCCTTGGGTCTCTAATAATTTCCCTCTTAATATGCCTATACATTCATCTGGGGGCACGATGGCTCCACTATATGCGTATTCGTTTGAGAGGAGTCTTATCCCTCAACCAACTCTCTCCTTTGTGTGGGAGGTTGTAATCTCCCTTCTTATGGATCCAATCCTGGTTATTCTCTTTCAGGAGCCAATACTTAGATGGGTGTTTATTATACTTATTACACCCCATTAGTGTATCCTTCATCCATCATGCCAGTTCCTATGAACACTCTTCCCATGGTGGGTCTCCATATGTCCTCTAGTATTTCATCACCGAAGGGAATTGGTTTTATGGTATGGGTTACCCCCTTCAAGGAACCTTCATCATGGGAAAATATATATCCTCACACGAATAACCCTTGTCCAGCCTTTGTCTCTTCACGGACATCTACATCAATTAGTGAGGAGGATACACCGTTCAGGATAGGGAACTGATTGTAGACGGAGAATCCTTTATGTCACGCAATTTATCAAAACTAGTCTTTCCCTAGACCTTGGTCTCAAATACCACAACTAATATCCTTCGCTAGTCCAATCCCTTACAAGTCATATTGGAATTCCACCACCAACCTCTGCTAGTCATATTGGATATTGGTTGACAACCTCTGTGAGTCATGTTGGAGACCAACTACTATCTTTTGCAAGTCATGCTAGGGGCACCACTCTAATGGGTGTAATGACCCTTTTTCTTATTAATATGAATAATTTCATAAATAGTCCTAAAGATTAGCTAATTGTAATTAATTATTATATAACCTTAATAAATTATATCTTTGTTAATTAATTATTATTTTTACTATGATTAGCTTAAATTATGATTAACTCTTTGATTAAGGGTTAATGTATGATTAATTATTAGATGAGTCATTATTAAATGATTAAGTATTAAATTATTGGTTAATGATTAATTTTGTTTATTAATTAATTAATTGATTAATCAAGTGTTGAACAAAGGGGGGAAAAATATAATGTAATGATTAAATGGGGGATTCTACACATTATCTAGGAAAGCGTAAACCCATGCGATAAGGAACATTAAATAAAATATAAGACCATTAAATAGAAATAAATATATGGATAAGGTGTTTGGTGGGGGTGAAGGTCTTGAGAGTGAAGGAGGCATAGGGAGGGAGAAAGGACCATGGAGGAGGATTATTCATTTTGGAGGATTCATTCATGCATTAGAGGGAGGAGAGGAGATTTTTGGGAGGAGGTGGAATGAGGAGTGGATGTGATGGGATTCTGATTACTTAGAAATTTAGGGTTTTAGACTCGGAGGCTGGGGCGTCCATCGATGTCTAGGGCCGAGAACATCTTGGCTAGGTAGAGATTGAGTACAGTTTTTAGAGGTGTCTTGAGAGAACAGGCTACTTGGAAAATGTGGAAAGAAGCAGATTCAAGCTAAGGAGGCATCATCAGATTAAGGTTAGTTATGTATCTTTAGAATGAAATTGTTAAATAAATTTTATTTATTGTATTATAGTTTATTATGCAAAATTGAGTGAATTTTAAAATTTCTTCTCTGTTTTAATTCATGGTAGTTTAAATTAGATTCATGGTAGTTTAAATTAGATTCATGGTAGTTTAAATTAGATGATGGTCTTTACATCACAGTGTGAGCACTAGTTGAACCTTTAGACCTTAAGGAGGCCAGTTCCCGGTAAATTCCCATCCGCTTAACCTCCAAATCAACAAAACAACACCTTAAGCTTACATTAGTGTGTGAAACAAAAAAATTGGTATTTGGTATGACTATTTCTAATGTTGTAAACACTAATATAAATGCACATTTTTTTTGTAGTTCTATATGGGCATTGCAACATAATGCAATTTCAATAATAAATGCTAAATTAAATCTTAGGGAAAGCGACAAAAAAAACAACAACAACAATTTTGTTTTATTTGTAAAGATTGCAATTAACTACGTTTTATCGCTTTTGGTATTTGGGAAGCCAAAACATGAAATCTAAGGAAAACATAGAGGTTTTCTCTCTTCTGCACTAAAAGCGTGGAAATAACCTGGCATTTTCTAGCAGGAAAATTTAAAGACAAGATAAAATGCCTATTCTATATGCCTAGAATGCCTAGGATGCACGGAAAGTGAAATAAAAAGCCAATTTATCACTCATGATATCTATGGAGTCTTAGCTGACTTTTCAGGTAGCTTTCTTCTAACATTGAAAGGAAACAACTCCAATTTTTCATGAGAACTTTACAACTACTTGACTTTGAACAGGCAAATACGCTGTACATACTACAAACTAGGGAGAGTACCATAAACTGCGCTTTGAATTTGAAAGAGATTTAAGACCCTATGCCTTTAACATTATATATCTACCAGAACAGGACCTATTATATTTAATCTAGTTGTGGGCATGTTAACACGGTGACCAACGTTTGCAGAACCTAATTGTTGGTAAAAAAAAAACCAATAGTACAATGATAAAATGATAAACTCATGATAAACCGACTGCTATTGAACAAATCATGCAAAATAAATTTAATAGTACAATGATAAGCGAAAAATCTTGATTAATTGCTAGCGGTGAACCACAACACTAAATAGAGGCGATCAAAGAAGAATCTCCATAAATAATAACAAGAATCTATAAGAAACATGTAGTAAGACCAACCAATAATTAGTCACTTGATTACAATGGAGTTTGTGTAACTCAACTCCCAATCATCTCAACAAGAAGGACCCTTTGGCGATCATCAAATAACAACTTTAATTCCTATTTGCCAGTTTGTAAGAGATAGAATCTACTGTAAAAAGATTAAGGAAAATTGTACCTTGAAGCTTCCAGATTGCAACTATGTGATTCCAATCTGAAATGAGGACAACAAACCTGCAAAGTAAAGGGTGGACAGAGAATTTGAAGAGAAGGCAAAATCAAGAAAGCAATGGATAAAGCAGGGGCACGTAGTCTAACGTGTACATTAAAAAGCATAGGTACAGGAGTTGTTCCCCTAAGGCGGCATGATCACGAAAGACGTGGGGTTATGGTGTGAGCGGAATCTGATGGCCGGAAGAGTGCCACTCGGATCAAAGCACAATACTGAAAGAGGACTTTTGTGTGCTCTAAATTGAGCAATAACTTCTTTAGTAACATAATCCTTCACAATTACTATTCCCGCATGCTCGGGCTCATATTCATGCCCCACTAAAGCATTTGTATTGTTTTCCAATGTGGACTTCGATCGAGAGAACTACCACCATCGATGAAGTTCACGAAGCTGATTATAGTCAAAAGTCTTGTACCCCATGTCTCGAGGTAACAATCCCGGTACCGTTGCTAGCACGGATTCTTTTGCATAATGTGCTACTAAATTCCCATTATGAGGCGATGTTGACAGGCTAATATTTTTGGTGCTTGCACGACCATTGTTTAAAACCAAAGGAATATGGTTCATTGCATAAGCTAACCACCTTGGACCAACGTCCATTGGACCATAGCCTATATTTACACATCCTGGTCCTTGTGCTCCTTGAGGAATAGGATACGTCAGCACACTAAAATAATTCCCAAGAGTCGCTGCATCAAAACAACATATTTGTGTTTCAAGGGCCACAGCTATAATTCGAGGACTGCAGCGCACTGAATATATGGCTGAACGAAACCTAAGTTCATCTACATAAGTGTGGTTTCTCAAGGAATAGAAACGGACAACCATAGGAACAAAACTGCTGCTGCCAGGCTGAGGTAAGCTTCCCCCACTTTTGGCATATCCGCCTTCAGTGATAGTAGCATCACTGGTAACAACCAACAATAATGGCAACACATCTTTAAATTTACTATCTTTTGTGTCCAGTGTAATTGGCCGCAGCTGTATTTTCAGAAATGCAACTGGGGCATCGCGCTTTGAGACAATCTCATGCACATCATCTGCATCCTCAATGTCCCAAACCTGAAAACTGTTTGTATATGCAAGCAAAAGAACATGGCGAATATTGCCTCTCCCAAGTTCTAGCTTGTCAAAGCCTGCCCATCGTTTAACCCATGAGAGCTGCGGCCGTGTACATAATGGTACATATCGTAAAGCTAAAAATTTGAATTATCCGCAATGACCTTGCGCAGCGCCATCACCAAACCCCAAAGCCGAGCCTTGGGTCACTTCTTTAACCAGCACCATGCGTGCATTTCCATGGCCGCGCACCCATAGGGGTCGTGCCTCTGAAAACCTAATACCAAGAACAAATGGGACGTGCCCCTTCTGAAACTATCAAGCAACATGAGTACCTACATAAATACACAAAGCAAGGGTCAGCACGAAACAATGTAAGTCAAAGGAGAAGAGCCCAAGCGTACAAGGGAGTTTAGTGTGCTCTACGTGTCCTGGAGTTTAAACTCCAAACTGCACCTTAAACCTGTAACCTGTAAACAAGCAACCATGGTTGCAGAGGTAGGGTGAGGTGGCCTTATGGATATCAAACAAGTAAACTATTAGGGTCCGGTTAGGGTTAACCTTCTATTTCTGGAATGGGGGAGGAGGGAGGCCGTGGGCCTCATGAAAGGTCCGGCGTTCCCCATCCTCCAATTTAAATAATTGTAAGTTAAATTGTTATTATATTGTAATTGAATATTATCCTGTTTATTTTATAAATAATTATTAATATTTTAATTAATTTAATTTGTTTTATATTTTATTTATTAATTTGACGAATTTAAATTATATTCTTTCATATATATAAAGATTTGGCACAAAATTATATATATTTATTATATTTTATATATATATTTTTTTTTTTTTTTTTTTTCATTATATATATATATTAGGAACCTAAAGGTTTTGGGTTCAATCATTTCGCTCCACTTTTAATTCGTCCACGACGTGCCATCATACACCAAAGCCAATCGAGAGCATTAATGCTCGATCCTCAGCCATCAAAGTAGTTATCAACAACTTCCACACAAGGTGCCAAGAGGAGAGTCCTAGAAGTAGTTTGGGTGTTCACTGTTTTGGCTCTTCCCTTCGTCCTTCTCCACGATCTTGTTTTGCTTGGCCATACTTATGTTGAGAGTTGCACTATATTCTATGTGAGCAGAGAAAACATAGCCAGTAATCCCAATTCCTAAACCTTGTCTTCTTCTCCAGGATATTGATATGGTAGACCAATTGATTGATGAGTTTACGTGAAGCCGGAGGAATGTAGGTATATTGTTCTATCCATACGCCTCACAATTTCTTCTTATTTCTCTGCATGCCAATGGGGGTGGACAAACATCAAACCAAGATAATAATAATGAATATGTATTTGGGAATTCTCGGGTAGAGCCCGTTGTGTTGAGCTGAGAATTAAACCCGACCTTACGGAACTAGATTCAACATAACCGCGAGCGATGTATCAGGAAACCAAGTAGTTGTTGTATCAATTTTCTCCCATTGAATGTCATCATCTGGAGCAGTGACTCACAAGACCATCAATGTTGAACCCCAAATTTGAGGATGCCCTTGGAATAATTTGGCAACCGCAGGACTCAAACCACAGATCTCTAGCATGCCCTCCATTAAATTCTCTTTATTTTTTTTTTATTTTATTACACAGATGGAGTGTACCCATTGCTTAGTTCTAGCTTGTCCTACATTTCCAGTTCCTTTGTATATAGGCAGGCAATCACCATAGTTCATGTCGTCATTCTATATTTCCAAATACTTGAGGCTTTGTATTACCAACCCCATAAAAGTGGGGTGAGATGGCTACATACTTATTAAGATTTTCCTCTCAACCTACACCTATGATCTTTGTCTTTCTTAACAACCTTTTAACCCCAAATGGTCATTGCTATGCATTAATATAGCGACATACATTTATTAAGAGTTAAAGTATGGTATAAGGGCCATGAACATGGGTTTGAATCTGGAAATTATTTAGAGTATGTACACCTCTGTAGACTTGGTAGTCAAATTGATGCATGGAGGTAGTCCTTGCCTAGAAGCAGGGGGCCTCATACATCAATTTGGTATTTCTTAATTTGTGACAACAATGAGATTAGTAATTATTATTATTATTATAAATAATTATGGCCGTGAATTAATTAAGACACATGTAAGTGTTATTAGTGTAGATATGTGCATGATTTGCAGTATGTGTCATTATGTTGATGAATCAATGTGTTCCCAACATAGAAGCATAGAGTGTCATGTCACATGAATGAAGAGAGCCCTAAAGATTGAATTGTATCACCACCACCAACACATATGAATTTTTTATTATTGTGGTATATTTCTTGGCATTACTTGGTGCTCATGTTTATGAGTGAGTTATGAAGATCACATGCATACACATTATATCTTATAACTAACTTTGTTCTTGTCTCGCCAAATAGTGTTATTTGGGTAGAAAAATTATGTTCAACATTTGTTTTGTTTTTAGGTTTGGAATTATTAACTTGATAGGTGATAAAGGTGAGGTGGTTTGAACAAAGTACCACATAGGAGAGTGACTTGAAATGTATGAGAGAGTGAGGTGTGGAAGTGGTGAATGCACATAAGGGGGTAATGTACATAGTGATGGTTATGATGAATAGATGATAGCCTTGGGACTAAAGACTCAAATAAGGCTTAGTGCATGTCGATTGGGAATGGCTGTGTAAAGAAAAACTACGAAGAGCAATACTTATTTTTTTGTATAAGAGACAACATCCTCTGAGAACATGTTGATTTTCTTATTACTTATCTAGAAATGAGAGAATAAGTTACGTGCCAAGAATAGTGTCCCAACCAAAGAAGAAAGGAGAGCTTAGATGTTTTACATGTCTTGCAACAAGAACATTATCACAAAAGCACAGAGGAGGCACTAAAAAAATATAATTATTTGTCTAGTTGTAGTGATGAATGACTAAGAGGACTGGTATAACAACTATTGAATGTCAGTGAGGTTAGATCGGGAGAGACAAGGGGTGGAAAGAAATTAATACCCCACTCTTATGTGAATAGTTGTACATGTTTCTAGAGTTGAGGAATGTCCAGTATGGTAATTTTTGCTGGCAGAAGGGACAGATCATACATTTGTGTATAGATTATAGGGACTTGTTAGATGCTAGGTGAGAAACGGTGCAAGATCATTAATATATGATCTCTTTTATCAGATGAAAGGAACAACATTATTCTCAAAGATCGATTCTGATCGAGGGTATCATCAGTTAAGGATTAGGAAGGTGATATCCCAAGAACGGCCTTCCGAACTCGGTTTAGACATTACGAATTTGTCACAGTACCTTTCAGATTGACCAACATGGTGACATTCATGAGCCCTCATGAGCAGTATTAGGAAGTACCAAACCGTTTTGGCCTACAAGTCTTTTAGATGAAACATCCCTCATCTATTCCAAGAATGAAAGAACATGAGGAACACCTACGAAAAGTGTTGTCACGCCATAGAGGCAAAATTGTATGGGAAGCGTAAGTGTTCGCACTTCATTCAGAAAGAGATCCACTATTTAGGTCATATCATTTCGGCAAAGGAATCTATGGTGGACCCAGAAAAGGTAAAAGGCCATTATGGAGTGGCCAGGTCCAAAAAATTTCCATGAGGTGAGAAGCTTCATAAGGTGAGGTTATTATCAGTTGTGCAGAAGGATTCTCAAAAAATGGCGAAACCCATCACCACTTCAAAGCACAAGGGGGTCAGGTATGAAAGGACAGAATAATAATGTGAAATTCATTGGAGCTTAAGAAGGTTACTAACTAGTGCACAATTCTACGAGTCACGGTTGGAAAAAGACACAGTGCACGAGATGCCTCGAAGCAAGAGGGTTGGGGGCCGTGCTAATGTAGGATTTAGGAGTGATAGCTTATGCGTCGCGAAAGTTGAAGAAGCATGAAGAGTCATCCGCGACTCATGATTTACAGTTAACATTTATGTCACTAGCTCACGAAACTTCAAGACCACACTATCTTGTTAGGTGAAACTTTGAGCTCAATGAGATCGTAAAAGTTTAAAACATCTCTTCACTCAAAAGAATCTGAGCGCCGAGGCAAAGAGCGAGTGGAGGCGAGTTTATGAGTGAGTCACGATTTTTCCCTGGTATATACGTACATCAAGGAAAAGAAAAATGTGATAGTCCTGAGATGCGCGAGTAGGAGACCACGAATCTTCTCAGGTACCCTTAAAGGTCAATCCGAGGGAATGTGTGTTGGAACAACTCGGGGAGGCAGTTGGTATTTAAAGGTTACTTCAAACCTCAGTGCAGAGTAGTTAGATCAATCGAAGGTACTAGTTTGGAAAGCAGAAAGCGGATTGTTAAGATATAGAAAAGGATGTACATTCACAGGCCAGGATATTTGAAGCATCATGCTGAAGGAAGCCCATAGATCACTTTATGCTGCATCTGGTGTGTGAAAAGATGTCACCTTGAGGAATATGAAAGAAGTTCTTCTTTTAGGTAGGAATGAAAGCAGCGATGCTAGTGGTGTTTGGCAAATGCCTAGGGGTATCCTTGCGGTGAAGCCGACCACCATCACACCAGTGACTCTACAACCGTGTTCCCTATGTCCAGGAGTGGGAAGTCATCTTCTATGGATTTTGTTGTGGGGTTACCACTCACATCCCACATGAACCACGATGCCATTCTTGTGATAGTGGATAAGTTAACCAAGAGTGCTCCTTTTATTCCAATTAGAGACACTAACGATGTCACCGGATGGCTGCTTACGTGTGTTTGTCGTAGAGGGGTTATCCGTTTGCATGCAGACACCTGAAGAAGATCATTTGATTGGGGACTCGATTCACTTCTAGGTTTTGGACAAGTTCCCCGATTATTTAGAACTCAGTTGAACTTAAGCACGACATAATGCGAAGCGGATGGACAGGCAGAGAGAGTAAACCAAGTGTTAAAGGTATGTAGGATGTATGCCAATAAGATGTCAGTCCAGTGGGACAAAGTATAGTTCGGGATCACGCTACTTGGGAGAATCTTTGAGACACTAAAATAGGGTTATCCTCCTGTTTGACCACCTGAGAACATGTTTCTCGAGAAGATTGGGAGTGTATCTCTTTCCACCACCTTTTGACTTAGGCGACTGGGACTACTGGGGACTATATGCACTATTTTCTAGTCATGATTGACTATTAAGGAATACTCTTAAACTTTAAAATTTATGAACTTTATGAATGTTTAAATGTGTTTGAAAAATGATGGATATGATATATGATCACGATCACACTACATGCATGTAAATTTATGAATGTTTAAGTGTATTGATGATGATGTATGTAATCTGCGATCTATTATGTGAATGAAAATTTTATGAATGTATAAATGTTATTGATGATGATGTATCTTTAGCGACACATTGTGAAAATGTGAATTGATTGGAATGTTTTAATGCTGATAGGATGATGTTGGATATTATGCAATCTAATTTAATTCATGACGTCTTGTGAATGAATGTTGAAATTGAATTAGGAGATATTGTGAGATCTATTTCTAATTGGAAACCTTTGATGTTAACTTATCCCGGTACATGGATACCAAAGTGGAATGATGCTGTAATGCAATTACATGATGATAATGCATGAAATGTATGAGTTTGTGTTAAAGACTAATCTGCAGGTTATGGGCTAGAAATAGCCAAGGAATAATGATGATGAAAGTGTATACTCTGGATCCTTGACGAGAAACATTATGGTATGAATATTGTATTTGGGGAAACTTATATTGGTTTGGATGCATTGCTATGATATGTGGATCGGTGCATAGTTTCGTATATGACACTACCAAAACCAAATAGCGATGATGAAAACCTCCGACAACGGGTTATCCGCATGATTCCAGCATGAGATTGACCCTGACCCTGGATTAGGAGATTAAGGAGGGTGGAGGCATTTCCCACCCGTGTATCATCCATTGTAGGGTGGCCCATCGTAAGGGTGGACCCTAGACCCGATTAGGAGAGGTGGGCGACACCATGTATCCTCAAAACACGAGATCTGGGAGGACGGTCTTTGGTTCCACGCTCCCAGTGCGTGTGATGAGGAATTTGTCGGTTACTGCTGGGAAGCTTGAATTGAGAGATAGCGACACTTCCACTTCTGGGTTCTATTTGGAGTTAGATTGATTATGGTGGCGGCTCAAGACAGTCTAGGAGGGCCAGGATAGGAATGGAGTTGGAAGTAGGTTAGGAGGAAGGATAGGTAAAATGGACAGACTATACTTGAGTCCAATGCAGTGTGAGGGTTGTTTGAAGAAAATGTGTATATATGAATATTCACTATTATGTAAACTAAACCACAATTGTTTAAAATGAAATTTTGAATTGAAATATAATTTAATTGAGAATTCTCCCTGAATTAATTGATTGTTGTCTTTATAAAAGACTGTCTTCTTCATTTGGATTGGATGCATACATAAAATACTAAGGGATGGCGGTTTGATTATTAGTACTGTATGCAGTGCCATGTACTAGCTACATACATTTCTTGTACATATACACTAGTACATTATGAGTTTCCTTGTTGCTGTACCATAAGATACCTTAACTTAGGAATGAAGTTTCAGAAGAAATTGATTATTATGTAATGACCCTTTTCTTATTAATATGAATAATTTCATAAAATAATCCTAAAAGATTAGCTAATTGTAATTAGGTATTATATAACCTTAATGAATTATATGTTGTTAATTAATTATTATTTTTTTACTATGGTTAGCTTAAGTATGATTAACTCATTTGAGATTAAGGGTTGTGTGATTAAGTATTAAGTGAGTCATTAAATGATTAAGTATTAAATTGTTGGTTAATGATTAATTTGTTTAGTAATTAATTGATTAATCAAATTGTTGAACAAAGGGGAAAATATAATGTAATGATTAAAGGATTCACATTATCCAGAGCGTAACCCATACGTAAAAGGAACATTAAATAAAAGATAAGACCATTAAATAGAAATAAATATATGGATAAGGTGTTTGGTGGGGGTGAAGGTCTTGGGGAAGGAGGCATAGGGGAGGGAGAAGGACCATGGAGGAGGATTATTCATTTTGGGGAGATTATTATTCAATCAGGCATTCGAGGGGAGAGGAATTTTGGGAGCATTGTGACAGAATTAGTTAACAGTGGGATTTACATTGCACCGGGGCTGAGGGGTTTTAGGCTCGGAGGGCTAGGGCATCCATAGATGTCCTAGGGCCAGTGATGCTTGAGTGGTAGAATTCAATTTGGTTTTGGAGGTGTCTTGAGGAGAAAGGCTGCGGAAAAGCGGTGAGGAAGAGCAGATTCAAGCTAAGGAGGCGGCATCAGATTAAGGTTAGTTATGTATCTTTAGAATGAAATTGTTAAATAAATTTTATTTATTGTATTATCCAGTTTATTATGCAAAAATTGAGTGAATTTTTAAAATTTACGCTCTGTTTTAATTCATGGTAGTTTAAATTAGATTCATGGTAGTTTAAATTAGATGACGGTCTCTACAAATTAGCCATAGCAAGGTCCTTATTATCCTGGCTCCAACCTATGTGCATCATGCGGGGGATGAACCACCATCCTCTACACTTGATCCACCCTTGAGAGCATGTTGTCATCCATTATGGTGACAGAGGCGTCCGTGCAGTGAGAATCTAATTTATGTAGATGTAAACCAAGTTCCTTTGTAGGATTTGCAAAGGATATCACACCTTACTTGTTTTTCCCCTTTCTTGTGTAGTGCAGAAGTGTGAAAAGTCCTTTGGGGAGCCTTGGGTTGAAATTAGGTATTTGGTTTCCCCAACACTCTGTTTTACTCCCTTTGATTGACATGGTAGTCATGTTGTTGTAATAATCACCTGACCCCACTCGTGTCTTAGGGAGTGAGACATCTCTCGACCATGTCATTAACATCTCTAGTCCTGCACCTTCTAAACAAGAGATAATTTTACTCTCTGAGTACTCTCCCTCAAGTCTTGGAGAAATTCCCTTTGGCTGGGATGGTCTTGTGGGGTATCAGATTCCTCCTCCCATACCTTTTTTTTTTAGATAAGAGGGTGTTCTCTACGATATATCGTTGAAGGTAACCTCCATAGCACTTTTCCTCCTCAACTTGGAAAGCTTTGGGTTTTCCAAGCTTGTGCGATATCAAGTAAGTTCTTCGACCTTTCGAGAAATCATGCAGACAGCCTCCCATGACATGCTACCTAAGAGAGCCCCAATGGAGTCAGTTTAAAATGTACTGGAGCTCTCTTAAAAAGTGAAAATGTTAGCCAGTGAATTTGTCCTCTTTCACTTTTCGTTAATTGGATTTGAGAAGGTCAGTGCGATTTAAGCTCTTTAGACTCTCTAAAAAATGAAAAGATTTGTCGAGTGAAATTGTCTTTCACACTCGTTAAATGACTTTGAAAGGACATCTATTTGGTGAAAATTTATCTCTTGATTAAAGTGGACTAAGATTACGAAAAAGGATATTTTTAGGCATTAGTTGCAATTGCATCTCATTCTCTTGCTAGTAGTAAACCCTATTGTTGGTTCTCTCTTTTACATTATAATCCTTTCACTTCAGCGGTTTGCATCATCATCCAAGAAGACCCTTGTTTATATCCTTTGCATCTTGAAAACCTATACCCAAAGAGGAAACATTCCCAAGTGTCCATCTCCATGTGCACCTCCTTGCATTGAGAATAGGTATGTTCCACTCTTTGGAACATAGATCTCTTACTTGGGCTTTCGTTTCCTCCTATGTAATGCTAACATTCATTTGACTATGAAAAAACAAAAAAATCTGGTGGGAAAAGGATATTATCTTATATTGGCTGCGATTAGAGTGTAGCCTTTGAACATAGCACAAAATTGATGAGTCCACTTGTCATCAAAATTATGGGTTTAGAAATTAGGAAGTTGAGCTCATTATAGAGAGTTTACTCCTGTTGGTTACCATTCCCTATGGAATTTTCATTGATGCCTCCTGCATCTCAAGTTTTGATCATTTAGTCTATTCTATCAAAGTCTTCCATATATACTGTTACTCAAAGGATGTATATCAACTTTGTATTAGATCCCACTCCTCAAGACTCTTGACTTTGCATGCCCGGCCATATCCTCAGGTCCACTCCTCAAGACTCTTGACTTTGCATGTCGGCCATATCCTCAGTGTGTCTCAGAATTACATGACATTGTAGTCCTATTGTACACCCTGGTCCTACTTTCCTCATTGGTAGGTAACCTTGAACCCAATAGTCGACATTTCATCATTGGTCCTTGATTGGGCAAATTCTCTTGTGTTCGACAACAAGAAATATATTCACACATTGGGATTCGTGTAGTGTCTTGGATTCCACTAGCCTTATTGGTGTTTTCCTCACCTTTTTCAACAGTTTTCCTTATTGGATGTTATTCATAGGTTCTTTTTCGTGTACCGCTTGCATCTGGCACACGCGAAAGACGCACATAGTCATTGGTTCATGAACATGTTCTTCGTCTAATTTCCTCCAAATCATCAAGCTACTTCTTTGTACCTCATGTTGAATGATGAGAGATGCCTCAATGCTCTCATTTCAGTGGGTCTCCTTCCATCAACTTCAGCTCATCTATTCTGGAGACGAGACTTAGAGTCATATGAGTACCTAGAGGCTTGCATTCATTAGTGGCAGGTTTTCTCACCATTAACAGTTGGGAATACATCAATGTCTCATGATCGATAGATTCTTCAAGTGTTCAACCCTGACACCTTTATTCACACTTGTAATAATGTACTGGGTGTCTTGATACTTACTTTCATTATCAGTAGGTTGTCTCGCGTTTGTTAACGGTATACCTTAATGACCAGTAATCCAACAAAGTCTCATTGTGTTCGACCTCAACTCCCTTATTCATATGATGTGGACTTGCACTTTTGGTGGATTGTGTAGAAGACTTGAAGACATCAATTCATAGTCTCATCTTTCTTGATTTGTTGCTATCTTTCATTGGAATAGTACCTATGTGACTTCAGTGAACATGGGAGATCAGATTGTACTCCATTGTATACAGATATCTTCATATTGATTTTTAGACTGGTTTTATTGGGCCTTGTTCATGACTATGACAACCTTTGGCATGTAGCCTCCTTTGTATTGCCTACTCATGGCCATGAACATATGTTTGGTATATTTTCACATGGATCTGCAGTGTAATTCAAATTAACATCCATGTGTGCAAATTTAGTGCAGATTATAATGAGCAACTAGTTCTTCCAGCTGGGTCTCCATTACTCCACTTATGGGTATTATAATGTATTTCGGCCATTGTAGATACTCCTATGATCTCACACATTAGGGGGCATCTGTTATAGCAATATTTTCCTCACCCTATGGAAATTCGCTCAAAAGGCCTTGTTCCATTTCCCTATGCAGACTTGAAGTCCCTTTTTGTAAATCCCAGAGCTAAAAACATTACTTTTCCACATATATGCACCCTATCTATTATACAGCATGTGTATACTAGGTTGCACCACTACAGCCCGCGTACATCAGGTTTTGTGCCCAAAATTAAAAAATGGTGTAGGGTTTCTATGTCACGTCATGAGATCCATGATCCTTGACCTTCCATATACTGGAAATGTTCTGAATCGGCCCTTCAGTTCCACTTGAAGGCTATAAATGGGCCAAATCCGAGCTATGGAAAAGGGGAGAAGAATTCAACTTTTAGAGAAAATTTACTCTGAGAAATTATTCACTTCATATTGAGTCTGCATCCCTTTATCCTTTTAAGTCTGAACACATTGTTCAGCCCCCAAGATCTTCCCTACATGATTGAGAACCTCATTGTATCTCTTATATGAGCTTTCCTTTGGTGGAGGATTGAAGTGGTGGAGGCCTAACTGGAAAGGACTTAGTTTCTCAGTTCTGAAATGTGCCGACATGGAAGTTTGTAATTCATTCACTTATGTTGATTACATTTTAATAGAAATACTCTTTTCTCGTCCAATTAATATCTTTCAAATATTTGAATTGTTATTCCATGGGCGTATTTGTTATGAATGTTGATGGACTATACTATTGAATGTGCTAACATTATATATTATCACCATATGCTTGTGTTTCTTGGTTGTTGAGGATAAGTTGCAGGTGTATTTCTTTGAGTCAAGTGCTCAACGGTGGACTTCATCGAACGTATGGACAAGGTAGACATTTTATCTTGTATTGCTAGCATATTTGTTTATATATCATATCTGATATTAGAGTTGATTTCTGCAGTCATTTATGTCTGTTGTGGTTTACCCCTAGCCATAGAGAGATTTTCCTCATAATTGTGCTTCTCATATCCTCGTTGACGACCTCATCTCCCATCTCTGGAAGATCCATACTTCCTTTGTTTTTTTTCTCTTATCTTATAAGGAGTTTGGTAGTGTGTTCTCTTTGATTTAGTGGAATCTAGGTTAAGTTTCGGTCTATGGCATCAGTTCTTGGAACTCCCAATGAAGGGACCCCTTTTCCCGGGGAACCTTTTTTTTCCTTCTTTTGGAAACATTGGTCCTCTTTATATTGCCACTTTGAGTCTTCCTAGATTCACTATCGGACTATCGGTATGGTTTTTTCCCACTCCGGTGATCCCAAATGCTCTAGTGCTTCATATGCAAGACCTCCACCCCAAAAACATCAACCTCATATTGAGCCTTTTCCTTCTTCACCTGTAGGGTATTCTTCCATTTCTTCTTCCTCACCTAGTGAAAGTGTTAATACTAATAATCAAGAGGATAAGAAGAAGAAGAAAAGGAAGAATAAGAAGAAGAAAAATAAACAAGTGGGCAATCCACGAGCCATTGTTAATCATGCTAAGATTGTTGATGATATTGACAAACCTACCTACAGGTTATGTGAAGGAAGTCATCAAACTTACCTTTTCCCTCATATGGATGATGCTTCACGTTTGTTGGAAATGATTGTTGTTTCCTAGCAACAAATTCCAACTGGTTACCTAAGATTTTTACCGACCAACCACTAGTTGATAAAGTGATTGATCTGATTCAATATTCGGTTGATCCCACTCTTTCCCCCTTGGAGAGTGAAGTTCAAGTGGTTGACCTGGTTCCATCATTGGTGTTCGATCCCACTCTTCCCTTAGAGAGTGAAGTTCAAGTGGTCGACACATTTCCATCATCGATCGATCCCATTTTTCCATTGAAGAGTGAAGTGGATACTGCTCATGTTTTTCTTATCACTTTAGATTCCTCCAGACAAGGGGACATTTCACTCGTTTCCATGGAACCCCCTCCAAGTACTGAGGTCATTTCATTTGATTGGAATAGACTGATGGCACCTCACCTTCCTTCCTAATTGCCTTTCCAAATCATTGTTCAAGTTTGCGATATAAATATATGGAACTCTATTATAGACGAAGGTGCTTCTATTAGATTTTATCCTCAAACACTTGGCAAGCTCTAGGTTCCCCTCAACTTGTGCCTGGTACTTAGAATATGTTGGCTCTTAATAGAAGATCCAATGAAACTTTAAGGATACTTCCTTGGTTATCTATCACCTTAGGAAGGAAAAATGTCTATATTGACATGATGGTAGTCCAAGGCCCCTTGGATTTTAATTTGGTCCTCATGAGAGACTATGTTTATGCTATGAAATTTGTTGCGTCCACACTCTTTCAAGTGAAGTATTTCCCTCATAGTAGAAACATTGTGACCATTGACCAACTTTCATTCGTTGGCCCTCATATGATTTCCAACCATCCAACATCCCTGGACGTTCTTTATATGCAAGCAGTATCCACCCCACCATAGGTCAATTATGTGGAAACATGTCCCATGCTTTCAAATGTCGATGAGAAGGAGCCTCTCACTATATGATCATCTTCTTTGGATTTAAATTCAATAGTTGACATGGTAAACCACTCATTAGGGACCTTGGAGTCTGCTTTCCCCCCTTTTAATCCAGGTAAATCCCTTACCATGTATTCCTTCTAGAGTATTGTTCTTCTGTCTGATGAAGACTTCTTGGAAGCCATGGTAGAGAGTAATGAGCACAATTTATTTTATGGTTTGAAGCTAATTAAAAAATGAAACCAACCATGAGCCGGTTTATTTTCTATGTCAAGCTCGTTAAAAAAAGAAACAACCAGCTATAAGCAAATTTGTCATTTATGTGTCAAGCTCGTTAAAAAAATGAATCAAAGGTCTACAAGCATAGTTCTTATTTCTGTGTCAAGATCATTAAAAAATGAAACAACCAGTTATGAACATAGTTCTTGTTTATGTGTCAATCTCATTAAAAATGAAACAGATCCCCCTTCGATTGAGTCGATTCCTTAGTTAGATCTCATAAATGTTGAGTCAAGTCTTTCACTAGATATCGTAAACATTAAGTTGATTATTTCGCTAAATCTTGTAAAAGTTGAGTCGAATCTTTCACTAGATATTGTAACTAAATCTTCATTTCATCTACCTATGTTAGTTGATCCTCTTTCTTCCTTTGGTGAACATTTACCTATTAGTAACCAAGAGTCTAATCGGGTACATAAATTGGTGACAACATAAGAGTTGGTAGACGAAACGAATCTTGGGGGGCATGTCTCCAGCCTATAGACATCATGATGGAGTTAAGCCACTGGCTTTACAAGCTGGGGTCAAAGTACCAACCACCCACGGGTATCACCTAAAACCTTTAGACTTTACATTGGGAAGGAACCCGTTAATGGGGTTTCAAACCGAGCATAGTTTATTTTTGGTTTCAAGCTTGTGTAAAAATGAAACCAACCTCGAGCTTAGTCATTGTTCTTTCTCGTTCTCACAAATACATAAGAACAGGTTACTAAGTATACTCTTATCACTTTTTCGGACTTGTAAAATCTTTACGAAAAAGTAATTATTTGGAGTATCCTTTAAGCTCTTTTCAGACTATCTAAACATGAAAAGATTGTTGAGTGATCTTGTCTCCTTTCACGCTCATTAAAGGATTTGAAAGGGCATCTTTCGAGAGGTAGTTTATCCCTTTTCCAGCCTTGTAAGAATAATTACAAAAAATGAATACTCTAGCCCCTTTCGGTTAGAAGAGTTCTCCCTAGTATTGTTTTACACTTTTTTCGGGCTTGGGAGACTAAATTTACGAAAAAATCAACTTTGAAGTTTCCTTTAAGTTCTTTTCAAACTCCCTAAACATGAAAAACCACCAAGTTTACCTTCTCTAGACTCATAAAATTATTCATTGAAGGATCCATCTAGGACCCATCTGCAATCGAACCATTACTTCTTCAGGTTCATTAAACATGTGAAGAGGAACTTACCGAAAGTGAGTTATACTGAGCATATGTTATCCTCCTCAAGCTCGTTAAAAAACAAATAGGTACTCATCTATCTAGATGGGGGGGGAATTTGGAAAGTGAGTCAAGATTTTGAAACATTACGACAATTGTTCTTAGTCACCCTTGAACATGGCACATGTTCGCATTTTTCTTACAGTTGGGTAATATGCTTGTCTCTGAGTCATACCAATTCTATGTGTCGCCATACTCTTTCGACTCCTTCAAAAAGAACATTTGGTTGTTGTCACGTTGTGTTTGGATCCATGCCTCATCGAGTCAATGCTTCCAAGTCACTTGTAGTGCCGCAAAATGTTCAAAGGAAGTCTCAAATTTAATCAACCTCTGCAATAATATCCATTTTCATACTCGTGTCAGTTTGTCCACATTTTCTCTATCATTTCAAATCACTATCCTAATTAGTTTCATGTCGATGATGGGGGATACATCATGACCCTCCTTCGACGAGTCTGTTTCTGTAGACTTCAACACATTATCCAAGAGTCGGACTTAGAAACCAATTAGTGCCTTGGATCCTGCATGCCTCAATGGAAGGTTTCCTCACTTTCGACAACAGGTTTAGATCATTGACCTCTTATCGGAATACTCCATCGAGTGTTCGACCTCAGCTCATTGATTCAAATTCGAGGGAATGTATTAGGGTACCTTGGGATTCATTGTCATTAATGATGATTTCTCTCGCACTCGTTAACGATATACATTAATGACCGGTAATCAAGTGGTGTCTACCGTGTTTGACATCAACACATGTATTCACATGGTTAGAATCGTACTGGTTCAGGATCGGGAT
>SNQJ01S0021338.1:33419-101813 GCA_010110895.2 Picea sitchensis
AGTTCATGACACATAAGCACAGACATGAAAGAAAACAGGCGGACCATGGTAAAGTTTTTTAGAACGCGCCATGGTAAAGTTTGATATAATGACACACGACATTATCACTGTAAAATGTAAAAAGGTAATGTAAATATAAATATTAAATTTGAAGTAATTTTTTCTGGATTTGCTTAATTATGATTCGTGGCATTTGATAAGTTGATTTAGTAAAATTTTAATCATGTTATGTAATAGTGAAAAAGTAAATATGATAAACGGATGAATTGATAAATGCAAGAGTTAATTACACAAATCTCATTCATCCATTTGAATGTAAGACAAAGAATATGCCAGCGTCTTGAATTCCTGACCATCAAATTAAATTTACTAATTAAAAAGATGATTAATGGAGCAAGTCTAATAGGTGGGACGCCTATCGGCGTAATAACAATACCTCGTCCGCTCCCGCCCCAGCTCGAGCTCCCGCTGGCACTGCCACTGCCACTGTTGGGCTTCCGTCAACGCTTTCGACACGACAGCGATTATCAGAGCACCAAATCCAGCTGTGGCACGTGCGATTTCAACGGACGGCCTCTTTAAGTACCTCCGACCCCAATGAGTCCTAACTTCACCATTCATTTGTTGTTTTCGCTTTCATGTTGCCATTGTAACGGAGACCGAATTTAAAGCCTGTAATGTCGATGGATGAGGGTTTCAATTGACAACAAATTTACTTGCAGCTTCTCCAGATGCAAAACCCACTATCTAATTTTCCCCAAGTTTAAGCAATTTTTAAAACATGGGCCTGGGAAAGCTTTCGTCTGGCCAAGAGGCGTGCAGTAAGTTCTCAAGTCGCGACCATGCTAAAAATTTGTTGCGGTAAGGGTAGTCCACGCGCCACTCTTATTCCATTATATTTTCCAGGTGGCGTGGATTCTCGTTGTTACAGGTGGGGAACAAAACTTCTTCCCAGTTCCAACCGGATATTCGTGACAGTAAGGATTCGGTCTGTGGTATTGACTATCCGTTGTGCATTTTATATTTCCACAAGCATTAATAATTATTGCCTCTCCGAGGATCTGAAAATAATAGGAAGAGACTAATTAATAAAGGAGTAAGTTAATTTGGGAGTAAACAGATTCGTTTTCTAGGAAAAATATGGGTTTGAATTTGGTCAGATTTTCAGAAGTAGTTTGATTTTTGTATGGATCAAAGTCATGTGCATTTCAGACCCATACTTTAGGGATTTTGCTCTATTTTAAACCAATTTAGTATTAACAAAATGAAGAGCAGCCATTGCAACTGATTCACACACAAAATAATATTGTATTATTATATCAAATCCCAAGATACAATAGGTATATGTAGCGGGATTTAGATCCAACCAATTCCAAACATAGGTATGGAGGTTGAGATAATATCTCAACAGCTCCTACAAAATCTCAAACCAAATCCAAACCAATCCCTAAATTAATCATTAATTCTAACATTTAAATGCTACTCTCAAAAACACCTGTTTAAAAAATAACTTAAAAAAAAAATTACTCTCAAATTAACATACTCCATTAATAAAATATCAAAATTAACCAAAATTAAAATAAATATAAATACAAATATTAATAAACCATCATTGAAATCTTTGTACCTTATGCTACCATAAACGTTTTAAGATTCATAGATCCTCCATTCACTCTTCCCATCTTCAAACTAAATCTCCAAAAGACGAGCAAACCAAACAGAGAATGGTTTTTTTCTTTTAATTTTATGTAAGAGAAAATGAATAATACAAAGTGATAAGAGTAAGCCAGCGTGCAATGGAGATGCACAGGGTTTGAATTGCCTTTCACTCCAAAATGTAACAACGAGAATCCAAAACAATTTGTTTAAAAATTAAAAGTTTTTCTCTACCACATTCAACTAGGGTTTTTAAAAATAAAAATAATAAGACCTGTTTAATTAAATAATTTGATTATTTAATTTATGAAAAACATATATTTAAATTATGAAAAACATATATTTAATATAAAATAAAATGTTACTTTACTGCATTTAAATTCACTCCATATCTTACACGAAAATATATCACCTACCTACTTTGAGATGTAAAATCCAAAAAATGTTACACTACTCCATTTAAATTCCATATCTTACACGGAAATATATCACCTACCTACTTTGATATATAAAATTCCAAAAAAAATGTTACTTTACTCCATTTAAATTTAAACAAGAATCTTACACTACATATGAAAGTCCACTATGAAAGTCCATAAATTTCTTTTTAAATATCAAGTTACTTGTTATAAAAATAAATAAATAAATATTTTAACTAAATATATGAGTGTTTTATTGGAGTATTAAACTCAGGAGATGTATTTTATTCACCAATACTTAAATTATTGAACTCGTGATGAGACATATGTTAAATTTTATTAAACTTTTTAGATATGAGTTAAATTTTAATTAAAATTTAACTTTTTAGATATGCGTTAAATTTTAATGGTGATCAAGGGAAATGTCCACTAAGATTGAATTGGTCTATCGGACCTTAAGAGGGTAAGTGATTACTTGTGGTTCTTTAGAATTTTGTTTTTGTGCTCGAAAAGCATTAAGAGAAGCTTTCCAAGATCACCATACTTTTGTTGAGTTAAGAGGTTAGGAAAGTTGGTAGTGTGATAAATATTTTGAAAATGAGATCTAATATGGATATAGGTTGGACAATCTAAGAGAAAATGCTTTTCATCTTCAACCTTCTTAGTGTCACAAAGGTGGCACACTCTTTCATCCTTCTTAGTGTCACAAAAGTGACACACTCTTTCATCCCTTGGCGTTTTAGGAATTGACCAATTCCCAGTTTCACTATGAAGCTCGTGAGAATTTGTTCTTATCTTAGCAATACTTATTTTTTTCTTTACACTTGGAAAAAGAGATAGATAATTTTGATCTTCTAGATTAGGGTTGATTACATCTTTATAATACCTTAATTTTCTTTTTTCCTCTAACTCTTCATCACACCACATTTTTTCCTTAAATTTTGATTTGACGTTTTTTTTAATAGTATCTTTATTCTGCAAAATGGTTTCTTCCATGATTCCCCAATAGTTTAGCCAAGACCGAGGGTCTTTATGTCATCCTCGCTTGAGTCGATGGTGGTTATGACTTGATTTTGAAGCAATTTTAGGTAGCCTATTGTCTTCCATGTTGTTTAACGTGTTCTTATATTTTAGGTATCTAGTCATAGCCATGCTCTCAATGGGGGAGAGGCTTGTTTCTAAGAGGAGGATGGGATAGAGCGTATTTCCTTTAATTTTGAGATTATAGGTTATAAAATTCTTTTGTATTTGCTCTATCTTTCTCCAGGATTCACAAGAGATACTATAGCCTTAGACTTCACATCCATAAAGAATAATAGGTGTAACAAGAGTCTCAAAGAGAAGTTTATTCTTATCTCAATGCTATAATTCCAAATGAGCTTGTAGTGAATATCAATTCCAAGATATTTGTATGAAGTCACTTCCTCCAAGTTGTTGTTGTCATATACAAAGGTATCATAAGGGATCTTATTGGATTTAATAATCATCACCTTAGTCTTATCAGTATTAACAATCATACCCATATTGGAGCAAAAATCCTTGAGGATTCTTAGTTGGTTTACATCAAATATTTTTTCTCTCACATTCACACATAGTATACACAAATTAAAATTTAAATCAATTAAGGATGTCGTACATTTTTAATATTTTTTAAAAAATAAATCAAAATATAATTAATAAAGTGTATTTTTATTTAATTTGAATTTTTATTAAAAAACAAAAATATGAAAATATGAAAAAATATATTTATTTTAGTTAATACAAAATATGAAAATTTAGAAGCATTTATTTTAAATGTTTTTGAATATAAAAATAAATTTTAAATTAATTAAGTATTTTTTTTACTTTTTGTAAAGTTTGGATAAACCAAAATGTATTTCATCATTAGTGAAACTGGGCTTTGGTCAATTCCTAAAATGCCATGGGATGAAAGAGTGTGTCACCTTTGTGACACTAAGAAGGTTGAAGATGAACTACACTCATATTAGATCTCATTTTCAAAATATTTATCAGACTACCAACATTCCTAACATCTTAACTCAACAAAAGTATGGTGATCTTGAAAAGCTTCTCTTAATGCTTTTCAAGCACAGAGACAAAATTCTAAAGAATCACAAGTAATCACTTACCCTCTTAAGGTCAGATAGACCAATTCGGTCTTAGTGGACGTTAATCATCATCATCATCATCATCATCTTGATTTTACACAATTTCACAACAAACATATATTATTTTATAACTTTTAAATTCATAAATGCAAATATTATTATTAATTTTTTTATTCACAAAATAAATTAAACTAAATCATATTATTTTTATATTCCATCATCATTGTAATCTTCATTATCATCTTTAAAATAAAATATTCATGATTTACATTCTTTCTTTTCAAAACATACTATCCTCAAAATAGTGGACCAATATCAAATAAGATTGAATTTAATCGCAATATCTTTATGATTCCAATCATTAACATTAATATGAAAATTTCTCTCAAATTGCTTTGACATTTCATTCCCCTGCTTAGGGGATATGTTAGTTAATTATTATTATTATTATTGAGAAAATGAAGGTTTAAGGAGTAGACGGATATCCACATACCTTGCTTTCCCCACACGCACGGGGGATAAAGACTGGATTGTGGGTAATTNGATTTACATTTTTTCTTTTCAAAACATACTATCCTCAAAATAGTGGACCAATATCAAATAAGATTGAATTTAATCGCAATATCTTTATGATTCCAATCATTAACATTAATATGAAAATTTCTCTCAAATTGCTTTGGCATTTCATTCCCCTGCTTAGGGGATATGTTAGTTAATTATTATTATTATTATTGAGAAAATGAAGGTTTAAGGAGTAGACGGATATCCACATACCTTGCTTTCCCCACACGCACGGGGGATAAAGACTGGATTGTGGGTAATTTGGGAAATCATTGCAATTTAATAGAGAGGAAAAACAAATTAAAAAATTTAAGTTATTATTATTAAAATTTTCTCATTTAATATTGTTTTATTTTAATTTTTTTCCATGGTTTTTGTTGTTTTCATTTTTTTTAAATCTAATTTTCAAGAGTTTGTTTGTGACAATGTTGGTTGTGAATGTCATAGTTTGAAACAAGTTATAATTTTAACCTTGAAAAAAATGGATGATTTTGGGACTACCAATTTTCAATTTGAGGATTGATTTTAAAGTTTTGGTTGTAATGACTAGTTGTTAAGGCCATCATTTCAAATAAGTTGTAGTTTTAACCAGAAAAAAACACAATGATTCTAGAAGCACCACTTTTCAATTCAGGAATTTATCTTAAGGTATTGGTTGCAATGATATCAATGTATCAATTGTTAAGGCCAGGACTACGAAAAAGTTGTACTTTTAATCCACCTAAAAGAGATGATTCTAGGTGTACCACTTTTCAATTTAGGGATCGATTTTAAGGTTTTGGTTATAACCTGGTTAATGCAAGGCTCTAAAAAATGTTGTGATATTAACTTGAAGAAAAGAATGATTCTTGGAGCACCTTTTTGTATTCACGGGTTGATTTTAAGTTATTAAGGCAATAGTTTAAAAAATGTTGTAATTTCAATTCCTAAAAAATGGGTGAGTTTGAGAGCAACACTTTTCAATTCAAGGATTGATTTTACAATTTTGGTTATGAACTTAAAATTATAGTTTCAATTTCCCCAAAATTTATAATTTTGAATAATCATTTAAAATTGTAGTTTCAGTTTCCCTAAAAATAATAATTTTGGAGAACCATTTTTTTTTAATTGACATTAAAAGTAACCACTAAATATAACTTTTTGATTAATATCAAAAATAAAATTAATTTTACATATTTTTTTCATTAATGATAATGAATTCCATCAATTTCTTAGGATGGGTGTGATTCCATCAATTTTTTAAGATGGGTGTACCATGTTGTTAGTTAATGATTGAATGAGTATTTAGTGCATCTTGTCCATTTACATATTATTCACCATTGAATAGACGTGATAAAAATCCATTGAACTAATAATTGATTCACTACATAGTGTTTAATATTAACCTGTATCATATACTTTTACTTTGTATTCCTTTTTAAAAAAAAAAACGAAATCACATAGAAATTGGAATAGCTATTTCAATTAGCATTATGCTCTAAGCAACTATTTATTTAATATTGTTGTTCCGGAGATGTTGACTAATAAATTTGAAGTAATTTAATGTTGCTATTGTTGAAATGTCAATTTAGATTCTAAGCAACTATTTATTTAATGTTGTTGTTCCGGAGATGTTGACTAATAAATTTGAAGTAATTTAATGTTGCTATTGTTGAAATGTCAATTTAGATCCAAGTGTTGTTTACATCTCATTGACACTTACTTTCATGTTTGTTTATTCCTCATTGACACTTACTTTCATGTTTGTTTATTCTCTCTATTTTTGATAAAACATTGTGCATCCAACAACAATTTATTTAATGTTACCAATTTTACTATTGCTATTTAGATGTTAGATGTTGACTAATGGACATGTAATTATATTTCCAACAGCTTAGATCCCAACAATAACAACATTAATATATTGATTGTTATTAGTTTTTGAGTTTATTTAGTCTCTAATTCACTTCATTGATCTGATGGAAATTGGTAAATGAACTCACTCCATTAAAGTAAGCAATATCTAACTTTCTATATAACATTCAATGCTGCCATGCTGCCGTAGATAGATAATATGGCAATTCAGATCCATAAACTTATAATCCATCTTAAATTAAATTAATCTATAATCTACCTTAAGTGCGGAGTGCATTAATTATCTTAAATTAAATTAAATCGTACATATACCACTAAAATCCTGTGCATTAATTATCTTTAATAAAAATTGGGATTCCAAAAACTTTTCACAGTTACAAAATGAAACTGTGTGTATTCAACAAATTGTTTTTCTGGATGATCTGCTATAAATATTGACTATATTCAACTGACGAAAAGCTTCCAATGCATTTGGCCATCAAATTACAATACTGCGCCCAACTGCTTATATAAAGTAAAGTAAGCTCTCCTCTGAAAGTCTGATCAAAGTATCCCCTCCCCTCAATAGTAGAAAGCAACCTGAACAAATTGTAAATCAGAAGTATAACAATATTAAATTCTCCATATTTAAAGTAACGGTTCAGTTTGCTCAGTCATGAAAAGTAGAAAATGTGGTCACCGTTTTAATTTTAAATATTTAGATGCAGCATCACTGAAGATAGCGATTGGCAATGGCAATCATAGTTTCACCAACTTGTTAACTGGCTTGTCATTGGCAATGGAAGGTTTACTATTCATAAAAGAATTATCGATTTTGGTTGTTAAACTTGCATTTAAAACACTGAATTTATTTATATATTCAAAAATACAATTTAAATAATAAAAAACTGTGATTTCACCAACAATTATGATGATGGTGAACATTTAAATTATAACTTTACAAATATAATTAAAGTTTTTATATCTAAATACCACATAAAACTGAATCAATCCAAATAAAACTCTTTCCATCATCAAAATTCCACTTTGCACATAAATCAGTATGACAATATGAAGAATAAATTAATAAATAGATAAATTTACTCTTTTTAGTTGAACTTTTTTTGGAAAAAGTTACAACTTTGATTGTAATTTTTTTTAAGATTTTACTTAATTTTAAAATATTCAAATAACCAAACATTTAAAAAAATAACATAACACTGTTCATCTTTTTTTTTAATGTTTTCCAAGTTATTTTATAAAATTTCATTTTAATAATAATATACATTTTAATATAATAATAATAATAATAATAATCTCTATTTTTATGGTAAAGTCTACAAATATATACATATCCTACCCCTTCTGAATTTGAACCTGTGACTTCTTAAGAGGAAACACATGTTCTTAACCATCAGGCTCACTCAAACTGTATATATTTATGTATGGAAATCACTGTCTATTTTTAGTAATTATTATTTAAATTAGACAACTTAATTATTATGAAATCACAATTTTACATTGTTTAAATTATGTTTGATTTATTTATGACATAAATCAATTCAACTTCTTAAAAAAAAAACCCCAAAATATCTAAAATATGTAAACCCAATCACTAAATTCCACAATTTTCTGAATTTCCTATCTAATTTTGATCCAAAATCATTGGAAAAAATACCGAAAACTTAAAAATATAAAAATTTACACGATGCGTAGATAATCGGAGTTTCTATAAAGTGAAGTGCATCCTCAGTGTAATAATTGCAATTACAGACACATTTTATTCAGAGCGCACAGGGTCGGATTAAAAAGGGAGGGAATGTCTCTCAAGTTTGCCAGTATAATGGTCACGAGGGATAGCTTGATTGGCAAGAACGTGTGCACACTCTCCCAGGTTGGGGAGAGGTCACGAGTTCAAGCCTGGCTACGAGTTCCTCGGGCTGCTGCTTTCCACTCTCATATCATCCACTATGTGGGGAAGTATCGGAGTGGGTTCCCAGCGGGTTAATTTCCATTGGAAAAAAAAAGTTTGCCAGTATTATGAGTATGAATAACTAATATAATTTTGTATGCTATGAGTATGAATAACTAATATAATTTTGTATGCAGTCGCTGCTGTTTTTTTTTAAGGAAATGGGTAATTTCATATTAATAATAAAAAGATGGAGCTGTCATCTTTTTAATACATAAAAAAAAAGATTCACAGTGCAAAATTTTCCATAAAGATAAAAAACTAATGATCCTATGTTCAAAAACTGCTAAAACTTTTAAATGATTGGTTTGTATACATCTTTAAAAATCGATAATCAAACATTTTGGTTGATTTCCTTCTGTCCATCATTGAAAATAGAAGAGAGGGGTATGTAGTCTTGGCTTGTTCCATTTTCTGCTCCAATGTGTTCTCTTCCATGGCTCCTATGGCTCCTGCTACTTGGTCATGTTCAAAAGAACTAATTGAAGTTGCTAGAGCGATAGTTGTCCTCAATTCTTTAAACATAGGTTTTTGTTCCAATTCTAAGTACTTGAATTTTCTCGGAAGTTCCTTGATCATGTCTTCCTCCTCCAACTTCTCTATGTTGCTTTCTTTCAAAACCTCGAGAAGAACAATTTTCCTTTTTTGTTTTTCCATTTGGGCTTTCATCTTGATCAATTGCTTATCACCTTTAAATCCCATGCATAATTTTGTTCCCAATCATTTTTCCAAGTTTTCCATCTTTCTATTGCTAAAGTCAGAGTTTTTTTACTATCATTGCAACGCCGTTCACACCTTCAGAGTGAATCTAAGAGAGTAGAGTGGTCAAATAATGCACATCTATTTGGATGGTTGTTGATATCCATTTCACAATTTCCAAAGATAGGTTCCAAAACAAAGGCCCGTACTGATTCAAATAGATATTGTTGCTTTCTTTTCTGCTTAAAATGTATGAAATAGATGAAATGTGAAAAATAGAGAATACAAATAAATACTCACACACCATCCACAAATAAACACAAGATATAAACTGGGAAACCCAATACGGTAGAAAACCCAACTAGAAGATGAAGTGACTTTACTCTCTTTTCTTCGAATGCGAGTACAAAGAAAGAGACACTCTCTGTGGAGTTTCCTTTGACTTGTATGGTTGTTACATAATCTCTCCTCATGTGTTATACTCTCAAAAGTATCACTCCTAAGTGCTTTTCCCAACTATGGAAAAAATGCAATGCTAAAGAATGGGATCCCTTCTCCTCCTAGTGGTCCGATATTTAACATCGCTCGATAGCCATCTAGGGGTAGGGTTTTGACTTTCTCAACCCTCAATTGTAATAAGATTTTGGACCTTCTAGAACATTCTTGAAAGTCCATACATGACTAGCCCCATATGCGTGAATAATGGGAGCTGGCATGGCATCCACTTGTACCATGGTGGTCAACATGGTAGGTCAACTTGCGCGAGGGATACCTTTTTCATATGATCTCTAATTTACGTGATTTTTGCATCGTTGGAAAGGTATCGATGTGTAGAATAGCGTCAGTGGGTCCCAACTAATGATGGGAAATTTTTGACCCCCAAAATTGTTGATTGATGCCTCAAAATGACTCTAGAAGGTTCCAAACCCAAATTTTCCAAACCATGACCTACCATTAAATTGACTCTGCAAGTTGATTCCTCCAATTTTTTCCACTTTGAAAGCATTGAGATAGATGGAAAATAATATAATGATCCAATTGGGATTAGCTATGCCCAATAAAGAACTAGGAGATTAATCTAAAAACTTTTGAATTGAGAACCCTAATAGACAACCTGCTCCCAATACTAAAATATGAACTTCTTTCCACTATTTAGTCAGGATTAAAAATGAAGGATGACTTTAATGGAGTAATATGAGAAAGTGTGAAACAACACCAGAGACATGAGTGATAGGAATATGTGAAAAATACCCCTACAAACGAGATTTATGGCCACAAGACATTCTACAAATTTTGAACCCCACCACTAAACATCCATAATGCTTTTAGAAAAAGATTGAAAATGACCATTGTCTGAGTCTGGAAGAGTCCTCTGGTGGCATTTGTTTTCAAACATAGGAATAAGGCTCCAACAAAAAAAGACAAGATAGGAACCTGAGTCTCCCATCTACAAGCTATACACAAATTTATGGGTATAGAGTCAAATCCAAAACATAAACCTAAACGCTCTACACCACCCCATCTTGCCAAGATTAATGAATGTGAGAGCCCTTGGAAATGTTTGAGAAACACTACAGACAATTGCAAGGAATGGATATGAATGCATGTTCATGTGGATTTTCCACTTGTCTTGGCATGTTAATTGATTCATTAAGAGGTTAAATGGAGAAAAAAACTTAGGGGAGCTTACAAATTCCCTCTAATTGATTCATTAAGAGGTTAAATGGAGAAAAAAACTTAGGGGAGCTTACAAATTCCCTCAACCCCTCTACACCATTTTTCCAAAGTTCCAAAATCTAGGTTGCAAGCCTTGTTGGCCATAGAAATTACCATAGTATTTAGCACTCTCAAGGAGTGGTAGAACCTGATACTTTTTAATTCTTCTATGAGATTTTGAATGCGATGAACCAACATGTTCATATGAGTTTCCTTTTGAATAGTTTTGATTACCATGTGCCGAATGATGACCATCAAATCCCCAATTATGGATGTATGTTTTATGTTTTCACTGTTCATTGTTATGAGTCCTTTCATAAGGGCCAAGGCTTCAAATCCGCCTACTTTTTTGTTGTTTCTCCAATTCCCTAGGAAAATAAAGTTTCTTTCTTTTCTTCGAGGTCCAATATGACCCACCCCCTTGGCATATTCCACCCATCACTTTTCCATTATTATTATTACTTTAAATAAGTAGATACCCTCTACCTCTCGTTCATTTTGATGTCTGTTAAACTTTGGTTTATGTGATCAGTGACCACAGTTTCTTGGAGATCTATATTAAGTTATTGATTTCCTCTCATGGACACTTAATTGTAATGGAAATTTTGAAAAACAACAATTTGTTGACTGGGATAAAATATTCAAGGTATACGCACAAATTGGGTAAATGTGGTATAAAAAATATATGAATTGGGTCTTTTCTAGCTGCTCAAAATAACAAGATGGAGAAATGGCAATTCTGGTCTAAAATCTGGAAAAAATAATTTTGATTGATGGAATTGTCGGTACCAATCATTCACATTACAAATTAAGTTGTTGAAGGGGCTAGTTGAGGGCAGTGAATCCATTTTTATAGGGATTTTATAGCCAGATTATCGGTGATGGTAAACCTGAAAAGCCAAAATTGTAGAACATCTAACCCTTCTTAAAATATGGTGTAAAAAGGTGAAACATAAGAAATCAATTAACTTTAGCAATATATAACTTTTATTTATGGAACATTTGTATAACTCATAAAATTTAGTGTAGAACGAAATAATATAATTTCTTTAAACAAATTTGGACACTTGTAGATAATTCTTAGATCTTATGTGCCACTATTTTGCATATTTTTTAGTGTGTGTATAAAGTGAATGAAGCTCAAGTGTTTGAGAGATTAAACATAATCAATTACCAAAAAAAAAAATACTTGTGAATTTTAGAGTTATGATATATGTAAAAAAAAATAAAAAATGAATACAAAATAAAAAGATACTTTTTCTTAAAAAAATATTATTTGGAATATGCATAGAGAGATTTGTAATTGTGTGTAGTTTTATCAACAATGAATATGTTGACCATATTTAAAAATATTATTGAAAATACAGGTAGTAATAGGAAGTGGACCATATTTAAAAATATTATTGAAAATACAGGTAGTAATAGGAAGTTGGCAAAATGAGTGTGTTTTTGTTCTTGCAACATGAACCACCGCTTTTGTCACTCCGAAGTTAAAACAATTCCTACCTATTTTTTTAAAATTCACATCAACACACATGCATTATTAATGTGTGCATGTTATTTTTACAAAAAATATTAACAATGTAAAACTCCCTCACCCTCACATGTTTCAAAAGAAAATATTTAGCACTAAACCTTCTTTTAAAGGTATAAGACCTATTTTCCTCTGCCAACCATATTTAAGGATCCTAGACCTATTCCCTTTGAGAAAAATTGCTTAATCATACTTGGAATGCAAGTTGGAGGTGAAAGACCCCACAAAGATGGTAGGAGTCATGGTTGGAGGCCTTGCTCACAATGCTTGAGGACGAGAAAGCTATTTTTTCTATGTGTGGTACTTTTTTCATTTATGACCAGGGTCAAGGCTTGTTGAGGGGGCCTCTTAGGACTCATAAATGTCATCATAACTATGAATGTAATATAAACTAAAGAGGATAAATATATGTGTATAATGGATAAATGGGCCTAAATGGGTGATTAGTTGGAGCGGGTGCAACCACTCCAACTATCCATATCATTGTATAAATACATATCAAAGCATAAATACAAGACGTTAGAATGTTCTCCCTGAGGTATTTGTCTTGATGGTCTTATGTGTGCATATCATGATGTAGTCTCTGGCTTGAATGTTGGTTGGAAGCATATCCTTCCAACATATGGTGTCGTTGCCTCCTTCATTCTACTGGGTGACAGAAGTAGCAAATGGGGGTGGTATGAATCTGAATAAAATAGAGAGATAAAAAGATCTACAAATTGTTCGCCGAAGAAAATCTGCAAATTTCTAGTGGAGTGTTTCTCATGTGAATAAGATGGAGAAATAAGAAGCGATTGATTGTTGTTTCTAGACGTTTTTATTGAAGATGCTCGGAAATCCTGTGGATGTTGCTCGCCTTTGATTACTTGTGGATGCTCAAACCTATAAAATAAGAATGGAACGAAGAAACCAAAAATCCTCTTTGTTAGTTGGTTATTATGAAGCAACTAGGCATGTTGGTTGTAGACATTGCAACTGAATTGATGGAGATGGAGATTCTGCAAAAGGAAAGATTCTTATTGCTAATGACCATGTCAAAATTTAAAGAATGCATAATGCTCTGCTAATACTGCAATAAAATAAAATGATGATAATATCTTGGTGCTCGGATTATTAATGATCTGGGTGGATATTGGTGGCCACCCACCTATTCCAACTGGCTCCTCTGGATAGTTTTTAGTTCAACATGTTATTTTGTACTTATATGTAATTGTGGGTTCTACACTTTCGGGGTTGTCTAAATCCCTACACATATTCCACCTCAAGATCGGTGGCCGCCCACCAAATCCAACTGGATTACTTTGGAATTTTTTATGTCAGCACATCTTTCTGTACTTCCAGGTTCGTTTTGGGGCCCTAAACAGTGTTTTTTTGGCTTGCCACAGTTAAATTGTAGACCAAGTCAAAGTTTGATGGAATAATGTGTCGTTATTGAAAAAACCTTTCCAATGGGCTATTGCACACCTAAAACGGAGGTCGTATGCAAAATTTATGACCCCGAGAAGTTGAGGTACCAACTTACCCATTGAGGGCCACATAAATTTTGGCGTTTCATCTCCTAGTGTTAGGTTTTTGGATTTCTAGGGTTTTGGAATTCATGAGTAATGTTAAAAGGGCCTCTGGAGCCTCATTGTAATCATTCTTCTCAAATGAATGTGCGTAGCAGCCACATCTCTTCTTAGAGATAGCTACCACCAATCGAGCAAGTTGTTTTCAATTCTGCAATTTTACAGTTTCAACCTATTTCATTTATTCAATACAAGTTATTGTTCAATGGATATCTGTTGTTTTTCTTCGTATCTTTGTGTTATTGTATTCATTTTGTTATTCAATTTGTTTCGCTCATAAATATGGATCAGTGGTATCAAAGCAGTCTATTATTCATTTATTTTTCTTTGTGTATGTCCTCGACAATATTTGGGTACAAGAAGTTGGGACTTGAACTAGTCGATCCTTTGCAATATCGGTCGTGTCGAGCCCGACAACAACCCATGGGGGATGAAAAGAAAGATGATGGAGCAGGAGATCATTTTAAAATGTTGCTCGAGGAAGCCCTTGAGTGACAAAGGAATGAAATGATGGACAACTTTGCATAGATACTTCGATTGTTGCCCACAAGAGAAGCATCTTTATCAAGCGGCCATGCAACCCCCTTCAAGGTATAGGTAAATTTTGAAATTCCATTATTTGAAGGGTTGATAGATGCGGATGTTGTAGATAAATGGTTTAATCTGCTTGAAGGGTATTTTTCAGTCCATAATTTTTTCGATAGGGAAAAGATTAATTTTGCACTCCTCAAGGTCGTCCCCCATATTAAGGACTAGTGGGATACTTACTTTGAGAAAAGGGCCATAGAGGAATTTGCAATATTTGTGGTTGCCCACACATGGGATTCCTTCAAGGATGAAATTAAAGAACAATACTACGATGTTGGAAGCTACGAGGACCAATACACAAGATGGACCACCTTGCATCAGGAAAGGGACCAGACAGTACCAGATTTCACCAATATTTTATTTACCCTACACACCAAATTGGGTATCAAAGACTCTGAACGACATCTAGTTCTCAAATACTACGGTTGTTTGCATTGAACATTCAAACAAAAATGGAGTTTCTGGACATCGCATCATTGGGTACGACTTATAGAAATGCTATCAAGATCGAGTAGAAATTTAAGAAAAAGAGGCAAGAGTTTGGATCTGCAAACTCCTCACAGCCGAAGCAGGGAAAAGGAGACCCTAACCCACACAACAAGGGACAAATAAAATATGGTCACTCTTAGGACAACCAGTCCAAGCCACAACATAAGAATGGTAATGAGAAGTCGAAGAAGGACATGGGAAAATGGTGTGAATACCATAAAATCCCTTGGCACAACACTGAAGAATGTCCCTCCATGTAGTCACTCATGGTAGAGATGAAATATTTTGAGTCAGAGGTCGATTCTGACTCCGAATCAAATCCAGAAGGAGGGAATCCGATTATCAATGTTGAACCTAGTGCCACTATCACTACCACCAAAGTCCAACAAATCAAACCAGAACAACCAGATGAAGGGGAATGCCTCTTTCACTCATAGATGTGGGTAAAGGGGGATCCACTTCATTTCTTTGTCGATAGAGGCAGTCAGAAGAACCTAATATCAGTAGAGTTTGTCAAGCGATTGGACCTGTCGAAGACACCACACCCACAACCCTACACCATCGGTTGGCTTTGCCAAGGAAGAGATCTCCATGTCAGCCAACAATGTTGTCTTCCCTATGTAATCAAGCCTTTCAAAGACGAGGTATTGTGTGACATTTCTCCCCTTGAAGTTTGTGATGTTCTTTTAGGACAACCATATTTGTGGAAGCGACATGTTGTGTATGAGTCTATACCTCGCAGTGTTATTATTACTTTGGGTAGACAATTGTACAGGACACTAGAGGTAGCGTTGCCTACCACTATTTCTTTAATCTATGCTAAGCAATGCAGTAAGGTCATTTCACAGAACAAGAAGTTCGTCTTCTTTGTGATCCATGCTCACAGTAAGCAGAAGGTCGTCGCCACATCCGTAGACTCTACACATAGCCTCTCTTTGCAGCAGAAGCAAGCGGATGGGATTGTGGAAGAATACAAATGCATTCTCTCCTCACCCACCGGGGTACTGACGCACTGCCAAGTCAAGCATCCAATTGATCTAACCCCCAGTGCACCTCTACCTAATGGACCATTCTATCATCGCCCGCTGATGAAAAATGACGAAATCAAGTGTCAGATCCAAGATCTGCTTCAAAAGGGGCACATCATACCCAACTCCTCCCCTTGCAGAAGTCTCATTGTATTGGTGTAGAAGAAATATGGGACCCGACAACTCTGCATTGATTATAGAGAATTAAAAAAAATCACAGTCAGGAACCGATACCCAATTCCCATAATTGATGACCTTCTTTACCAACTCAAGTGGGAAAATTTCTTCAGGAAGATTGACCTAAATTTTGGCTACCACCAATTTCCCATCGAACCAACTAATGTATGGAAGACAACTTTCAAATATAAAGAATGTCTCTTCGAATGGTTGGTCATGCCCTTTAGATTAACAAATGCATCAACCACTTTCATGAGGTTGATGGATGATGTATTGAGACCCTTCACCAACTCGTTTTTGGTGGTATATTTGGATGACATCCTCATCTTCAAAATAACTTGGGAGGAGCACATGCAACATATTCAACAGGTTTTGAGCACTCTACGACAACACAAGCTATATGCCAACTTGGAAAAATGCCCCTTTTGCATGAACATGGTCCAATACTTGGGCTGCATTGTTGATGAGTATGGGGTACATGTTGATCCAGCTAAGATCCAAGTCATCCGTGACTGGATAGCCCCGACCACACTAACTAAGCTTCAAAGTTTCTTAGGAATGGCCAACTTCTACCGACGGTTCATGATGGGATTCTCCCATATTGCATGGGCCCTCACCCAAGTGACCAAGCGCGGTGGTCGGGCAAATTTTGCATGGGGAAAGGAACAACAATGAGCATTTGATGATATGAAGCATCGCTTATGCTCAACTCCAGTACTCTCCTTACCCGATCTACAACAACCATTCAATATTGAGACGGATTCATTAGACTATGTTGTAGGAACATTTCTCACTTAGCATGATCATCTGGTAGCATACAATAAAAATTGGTCTTAGATACAATAAAAAGGAAGACAATGAAAAATGGAGCACCATTTACAAACATGAGAAAGGATCATCCTTCTCAAAAGGAAAAGGTGTAATTACAAAGCAATTACAAGTCATGAACTTTGTTAAGGAAGAAATATATAGAAGTAAAAAGGAAGAAGAAAATCAAAAGACGGATCTCTCAAGACAAAATAAATTCAAGAATGGAAAAACCTTCAATGGCTATTGTTTTTCATGTCATAACTTTGGCCATAAAGCAATGGACTACAAGAAACTAGAGAAAGGATATGTACGAAAATACAAAAACTCAATTAGATGTTGGAGACACAATTTTGTTGGGCACACAACAAAATTTTGTCACACAATGAGATGTTACACCTGTCAAGTTTGGGTACAAATCCCAAAGCTACAATAGTTCAAAAAGTCAATCCTTAAATAAGTCATTCATGTCAGGGAGAAAACTTAATAAAATTTGGAATAAGAAAGGAGATGACGAATCTCCAAAAAAACAATTAGAAAGAAAAGGTCCAAAAAGCATAATATCTCATAGAAATATATGGAGAAGAAAATCTGAAGGAGAAAGCAAGAAATATGATCTTGCACCTGAAAATGAAGAAATTAATAACAATAAAATGATGGGTGAAGGTCCTAATAAGGAGTGTGAAATTCAATATGAAACAGATCAAGCTCAATAAATGGAAGTCCCTATAGAAGAATATGACACAATCCTAATGATGTCATAATCCTTTAGCCAAAGAAAGAAAAATCATTGATAGGGGGAGTTGTAGAATACAAGAAGGAGAAAATGGACAAAGGAGAGAATCACTTTATGGGGAGTATAACCTCAGAGGGCACAAGAAAATATATATTTTTTGTCATTTTTGTAAAAAGGGAAGAAGAGAAAAAATAACAGAGAAGTTCAAGGGGTATCAATTAGCAAAGATCAATTTACATTAGAAAATATCAATTGATATTAGCAAATATCAATTGATAACAAAATTGGTATTAAATCAATTAGGTATCAATCCTCAATTGATATTCCTGTGAAATATCAAAGAAGAATAAGAAGCAGATCAAGAAGATCAATAAGATTCATAACCTTGTCCTATTTGACAAAGGAAAGACAGTAAAAAATCAGGGGGAGTATTTTGGTTATCAAATAAGAAAGTAATTAGATTAGGTTTAAAATACTTGATTACTACAAGTTAGTATCAAGAAGACTACTTATTTAAACACAACTATCCCAATGAATTGAGATAAGAAGTTAGTAAATTCACAAAGGGAGAAAAATAGTCAGAGTCTCACTCTTTGTCATTGATGTCAAAGGGGGAGAGAAGCAGTGAAACAAAGTTAAGTAGAAAACAAATTTGCTATCAGATAGAAAAGAATATCAGTGATATGGGGAGCAAAGGTATGAAATCATTTTTGTTTTACAGATATGTTTCCCTCAATGACAAAGGGGGAGATTGTTGGCATTATTGATTCTATGTTGTCATTTATGGAAACATGAATCAGTCATGAACAAATTTATACAACATGAATCAGTCACGAACAAAGTTATACAGTTTACATTAGTGTCAGGATGGTCAATAAGGTCTGTCGATATGTAATGAAGGGTCATTGATAGAAAGAGAATGCAACATAGAAGCAAGGCTAAAGTTCAGGAGACAAGGCATATGGTAAATGTCATCAATGTAATATTCGATCACTATCAATGATCAATGATCTTTGTTACAGTTACATTTTCCAAAGTTCAGAAGAGATAGTGATTTTGAAGTCATGCAGGAGATCAGTTTTCAGAAAGAGATTTTTTACAAGTGGAAACCTTTATAAAAATCAAGCAACTGGACTCATTCATCCAGAATTAGGATGTAAATATGATCGTTGGATCAAAAAGGAAACCTGCATAAAGAAGGAGAGAATCATGGTCATATGATTGAAGATTCGAGAGTGACTTCAAAAGAACTATCTCACAATTGAATCCCCTCAGGATTGAATCTGAAGGTTTAGAACATGTGCGACTTCAAAAGCACTATCTCACGACTTCAAAAGCATTTTCTGTGTTGACCACTTCAACGAAAAAGTGTTTAGAACATGCAAGTTCACCCGAAGGCCATATTTTTAAAGTCACGAAGTAAGACACGTGGTACACATAGTAATAACCCACATTAGCAAGGACATGTGGTACATTCAAAAGTTGACAAATGTTAAGGTCTAGTTGGAACTTTAGGTATACAAAATTCACGAATATAGGTGACACGTGGTAGCCACTCAACTAGCTCCATGTCAACAATGACATCAGTAAGCTATGTCACTTTGGGAATAAGTCCTTTGGGGATATCCAGTTTCTACTACCAGCAAATACCCGAAGCGTCGAAGGTCGAAGTTAATGATGGTCATTGCCTAAGATCTTTTAGGTTCTCTCAACCATTGATCAAGTATATTGGAAGGATAGAGTAATCATAAATCACAAAGTAATGCTAATCGTTGATCTAATTCGAGAGAATTCTCGATCGTTGATCCAGTACAGTGGAAGGATAGAGTAATTGTAAATCATGAAGTAACTCTAACCGTTGATCTACTTTGGGAGCGTTCTCAATTGTTGATCAAGCATAGTGGGAGGATAACGTAAGTAGAGGTATTAATCGACAACAAGTGGTCACCACCTCTTTATGACTTATTTAGTAGGTTATCACTCTAGAGGAATTGAACTACTTCATATTTCTAGTAACCCAGAGTCCCGGAGTACCGAAGCTACGAAATAAGATCTGGATCGTTGAAGTTTATGGACACACGTCAACTAAATATTAATAGAGTATACACACTTCAGTGAAATTTAGTCTGGGAGAATTGGAAGTTTATAAAAAGAACAAACTCCCGAAGCCGCGAAGTACCGAAGGAAATGAGAATTGTCCATCACACAATTGAATCCCAACCATTAGATAATGATAAGAAAATTGTGAGAAATGAGTCTTTTAAAAGAATGATCAGACCATTGATCTGAAATCATGATCAACGATGAGGATTAAAACCGTGAATTGAAGTTGCTCGAGATATAACACTCTAGAAGATATCACTTTGGAAATAAAAAGATTTAGTGAAGAGAAGAAAAGTTCCAGAGTGTCGAAGCCCAGAGAACACTGTCCTAGCACTAGACATATGGGGGCGAAAAATAAAAAAGGGGAAGAATTCTGAAGCACGAAACATTGGTCTCATGGTAGAGGAATAAGGGTGAAAGAAGAGGTAGTGCTTAAAAACATGGTTTGAAGGAAGTGCCTCCACAAAACTCGATTTCTGCAACATTTGCAATGACAGGTTTTTAGCCAGAACAAAATAAATGCAAAACAAGGGATTTGAAGTCTTTAAATCAAAATATTAATGATAATAATAATAATAGAAATTATTATTATTAATTCAAATGAAGAGGTGTATGAAGAGGTGTAATGGTTCAAACAAAAGGACATAATGCTTCAAAGTCATACCTATTGGGAGACTATATAAACAAATAAGTATAGTGAACAAAAGATGTAGTTGAATTTGTTGGCACAGGGGTAGAATGGGAGAGGAATGTCTCTAAGTGTCTCTCTCACAATGGGAGAGGAATGTCTTATGTCAAAATGAGATATTATGATCTCTTATTTATACAAAAAGTCACTAAGATAGTTTTTCCACATAATTAAGGGTAAACCACAAGACTATGGGTCAACAACCCTAATCTTTCCCCTTTTACAAAGTAATATTAAACAATTCACTTTAATTTCACTTTTGCACAAAGAAAAATCCCTAGTCATATGGACATCACCCTTTAGGGGACGTTTTGGCACTAGGAGAAGGTCGTTGGTGATGGAGAAGAGTTGAAAGAATTCCCAAAGACACATGTCAAGAATCCCAACAAATTTCTTCATGATCAAGGCTCAAGACCCAAAAAAATGTCCTTGTGCCAATTCATGTCAACTCACCACCAAACCCTAACCCCCTTAGGTGATGTCATGCCTCTAGAAGTGACGTTTTGCCTCTCCTAGGAAAAAAAATTGGCATGTGGGGGTTGGGTTGTGTCATCCAAGTCATCTTCTATCCCTTCAAATTTTAATCTCTCTCATCTGGCATGCGGGCCCTTGACATCCACCAGTGGGATTCAAGCCCCATGGAAGCCCAAGCTAGGATTTTTCTTCCAAAACTGTCCACCAACTAGGTCCTGCAAAGACAAACAAGCACGCCCTCCAATGATCTAAAGTTATAAAATCATGATAAGTGAATCCAATTAATAAATGATCCATCTAAGAATGTGCATCAAAGATCACTATGTGAAACAATTAAGTTCTCAAAGACATTATGTGACTTGTCAAGCTTGAATATGGGAGGGTTGACGAGGTGTCCTATTGGGTAGATCTTTCCCTAGGTCAAGGAGAGTTTCCAAGAGATCCCTCTCTAATCCATGTAAATTAGGTGAAGTGGTTAGGTTCAATACTCAATGGGCATAGGGCTCATGGCATACAAGAGGTCATATTGTCTCATTCATGGGTGCCTTTGTAGAGGGTGTGTGGTACCTTTGTTTGCAATTCACTTTTTCCAAGCCCATTATTTTGCATTCTTTATTTCTTTCATAATTTAAGGATAAGTTTAAGGCCACTTCCCTAGCATGGTGTCCAGATAATGACAGTGTCACCCACAAATACCTAGTGGAAATGAGAAGGTTGGCTCGTGATGAGACCCCCTTTCTCTCAGCCATGCAACTGAAAGTCATTACCCTGGCTTGGTGACCAGATGATGGAAATGTCATACCTCTAGATATTCATGGACATGATAGGCCATCTTGTGATGAGACCTCCTATGCTCCAACTAACATTTTAAGCATTCTTAATCATATTTCTTATGGGTCCCCCTTTTCTCAAAGATAAGCATTTTATTTCTTTCTTGGGTGATCCCTGGGTGAAGCATCTATAAGGTTCATTCATAGGCTTTTATCTTTTACCCAACATCAATCCCTCTGGGCCTTTATCCCCTTCTTCCCATAGAATGAGGGACAACCCCTTCTTGGTTCAATACACCCTAAAATCCCAAGAGATAAGGAAATGGGGGGAAATAGTGATGGAAAGTGGTAAGTATAGTCGAGAACGATATAATGGCTCTTCAAGGGATTTACTAGTAGCAAACCCATCTCCAAGGAAGACCACTTACTAGGGAACAATGTCAACCACCAAGGTGAAGCAGGGAAAAAGACATAATGTCCAAGCATATATCATGAAATCTAGAGAAATCTAAGATACAACATACTTAAATACCTTAACTATTGAAATGATTCTCACCATAATACTGACTTGTACCTCATGGAGCAAGGCCCACTTCCTTCCGGAAGCCAACTGGTGTGGTGGATGCCATCTGAAAATATGTGACCTCTATGGTGGTGAGAAGGGTCTCCATCTATGAAAAAGGATATTTTTGGTCATGTAGTCTCTCGACACTCCATATCTGCAACCTAAGGGCCTTGAGACATAATATCCTTATTTATCCACAAAGTGGAGATAATAGGGCCCAATTGGGCAACAAAAGAGATTTTTTTGGTTTCATCCATGTGGATGATGCCTCCTACAACACCTATGGAGGGGGAAACTTGGGTTGCCTCTTCGGAGAAGGCCCAGGGGAGAAAAGGGTCAATGTACAGGGTGGTCGAGGGGAAGGTTTAAAGGTGGAGGACTATGGGAAAGAAAGGTGAATTGATAAGGAGGAAGAAGAGGTGCAGGAAGGGGAGGTATTTTCATCTTCAAAAATAACATGGTTCCTAGCAATCCAGATTCCTCATGCTATTATGAGCGAAAGGATTTCTGAGGGGAATTTGGGGAAGAAGATAACCAAGAGTTGAGTGATTCATCAACTGTGCATCCATTCCAGAGATGAAATATATTAAGGGAAACATTTTTTTTGTTCCAAACTTTCAAGGTAAAGGGACAATGGAGAAACAAATGAGGAATATCCTCTGTGTTCTGCTTACAAAGTGGGCAGTGACCAAGTCCCACAAAGATTCATTTTTGTATATCATCCCAGGTGGGAGATTTGTTTGTGAGCAGAAGCCACATGAATAGTTTATATTTTTCCAGGCATTTTATCTTCCAAAGGATGCCCCCCCACCAAGGGTTTGGCTCATCCACATGCTGCAATATTAATGTCATATAGCCATGCTTCAGGGCATATGTTCCTGTAGGGTTGAATGAAAAAATAAGTGTGTCTTTTTTATCAGAGAGGTTTACCATGGATGAAATGAGAGCTTAAATGTATACTCACCAAAGTGGAGTATGTTATTCACTTAATCTTATTTCCTCCCAATTAATCCACTTAGTTTCATTCTGAGCATAATTCATCTTGACTATTTGATGTAGGTGAGAGATTTAGTGTGTACTCACCAAAGTGGAGCATCTTATTCACTTAATCCTATTTCCTCCCAATTAAGCCACTCAACTTCATTCTGAGCATAATTCCTCCTGGCTATTTGATGTAGGTGTGTGAAGCCTACACTATTGAACTCTTGTATAACCTACTTGGGGAGGATCCGTTTTCCTTCACATTCAATCCAGGGGTCCCTATAGATGAGGACATATTATCCATTTCCAATCTTCCATATGATCCAATTGGAAATCAAGGGAAAATATTTTATGGTGGATTTCCATATGATTTAACCATTTTTGGATGACTTCTGGATCTATCTTATCTAGTCTACTCTTGAATCCCGAGGGAAGTATTTTTATTTTACAATGTGGGACCAAATTCCTATGTTTGAGATGATCCCGCAAACATTTTTGGCCGCTAAGTCTTGGGAAAAGAGGTGGATTTTTTTAATCCCCAACTTCCATATGTTTTTGGAAGAGATGTCCTTTTTTTAAAGCTAGGACAAGCGGTCTTTTTTCATCTAAACCATCCCATAAAAATCAAAAGGAAAGATGGATAATTTTCTCTAGGATTCCCTTTGGAACCCATGCTAGGGAAGTCCAATAGATTGGGATTGCTTCTAAGATCACCAACTTGGAGCCATAGAGCTTGGCTTTTCATCTTCCATTCTTTCTCAATGATCTAAAGGATTTTTCTTCTTTGGGATTCAAGCGACTTATATTCATCTTTTGAATCCTCTAAGAGGGGCCCTTGTGTTTATTTGGAGTGTCAATCCATCATTTTCACCTCAATCTCCAATAGTGCCATGTTTTCCTCATGTTTTCTTATTTTATTCCAAGAGATGGAGGTTACCTTAGCTCTCTTAAGGTTTTCCATGAATTGAATGGATGGAGATTCCAGGAGTTGTGGATCATAAGGATCCCAACAATCCTTTATGGCATCCATATAGGATTTTGATTTCACCCATAGAGGGTTGAATTTAAAGTGACTAGGGGTTTTTTTCCTAGGACCATCAATTTCAAGAAAGATGGGGTTATGGTATTATAGGTTGTTGGCCCTTGACCAAGTTTTGGAGATCCTTGGTCATGTTTGACCTCTTTTGAGACTTCGACAGGCTGGTCGAAGGTGGAGCACAAGTCGAAGAGGAGATTGCGAGATATCGGCCCCTTGCTTAGGGATTTTTTGGTTTTGGGATTATGTAACGAGTATGGGGATGTTGGCCCATGGGTTTACCCATGTTTAGGCCCATTTTGTAATGTATAAATAGAAATCTAGGCGATGCAGGTAGATAGCCAATGCAATCTAATGTAAGCTAAGTGCGAATGGTTATGATGCTTTGTGCATGCTTTGTTGAGAACTTGCAGAGCTAAGTGCAAGTGATTGTAAGAAGCTTATGTGCATACTGTAGGAAGGCTTTGTGATTGAACCAAGCTCGGGGAGGGAGGATATAGCGAAGTGCGTGCAGATCTCATGTCCTATGCGGAGTAGGATCTTGTGGCTCTGTGCATGTAGATGATTGACGGAAGATAATAAAGAGAAGAAGAGTTGGTGGACGTAGCCCCACGCTGGGGTGAACCACATATATCCTGTGTTATGGTTTCTTTGTGCATTGTGGTTGTTATATTGTTTATGTGATTAATGCTTAGTGCAATAATGTATGCTTAGATGAATATGATAGCTTAGTGCCTAATGATGTGAATAAGCTACTAGATCTGATCTGTTTCCTTATGCTAAGTGCTTCAATATGTTAGATTTGGTTGAATACTGCTTACTCTATAATTAGGGTTTGGATCTGCGATGCGAATAAGGGTTAAATACTAACGAATGTTAACTGCTAAGTGTTTTGTTAGAGTATTGTAATCACATATTTGTGTCCCAACGAAGGTTGCAGACAATGGAGTCCTGTAACCACCCTTGCCTCTACCTCGGGTGAGACTTCATCTACTTCACAGGTGTTGCCGAAAGGGTTGGTAGTTAGGGTTTTGTTGGTGCGTTGTTGAAGCGTTGAACCCTGGGTCTGCCCCTGTGCCAACAAATGGTTCTGTTTCTAGGACCTGAAACTGTGATTGCTGGGAACTGAAGAAAAGAGAAAGCTTTGTGTGTAGATCTGTTTCCCTAGTGTGAAATATTCTACTTAACTTGTGAATCTTTGTACTAATAAAGGAATTGGATCTAAAGAAAAGAGGTAAGATCAATGAATTTTTTTTATTGAAAAGGTAAGATCTAAAATTTATGTGCTCTGTTAAAGGTAAGATAAGTGGAAATTTTTGTTTCAAGAGTATGGATCTAGGTATGTTTGATAAATTTTGTCCTACTCTGAAAACTAGGGCACAACTAGAAGAAAGAAGATTTGATATGAGTAGATTTGATAGAAGCAATGAAAGATATGTTATTCCTATGCATAGAAAGAATGTTTGGACTAACAAATGGATGCAGGATCCTAGGAATATTTTTTTGTTGGTTAGCTACTATAATCCTGGTGTGGAGTACAAGAAAGGTTGGGGTTCATTTAAGAGAAAGAGATGATTAACTCTTTGTTATAGTTGCAGAAGATTGGGACAGCTTGCTAAGGAATGCCCTGGTAGAAAACCTAGTTGTCTTTGTTGTAAAGCTTTGGACCATGAAGTTATGGATTGCCCTAGAATGATTGCTAAGGTTGAAAGAATGAATATGAGACAATAAAACCCTTTGGAAGGCCAAGAAACTAAGACCATGGTATAACCCTAGAAAGAATCAGAGACTGTATTACTACAAATGAAAGAAACCCTGAATGATCACAGAGATATCAACTTATCAGAGATCTTCAAAGAAAAAGAGTGCATAGAAACAAGAATAAGAGACTTCGACATAGATTGTGTTCTGGATGAGGAACACATGTGAATATCATGACAAAAAGAACCTGGGAAATTTTGGGAAATCCTGCTATGATTCCTTCATTGGGAGGAATATGATTATTTAGAGGAAAGTTGATAACCCTATGTGGAAGACTTACCCAGACATCTATGAGTGCTCATGGAACTTCGACAGAGGAAGAATTTGAGGTTGTTAAATTTATTGAGAACAATGCCCCATTTTCTATGTTGCTAGGAAAAACTTGGATTGAGAAAGATCAGATGCGAAGGAAACAAGAAGAGGAAACCCTAGAACAAAAAAAGCAAGAATTAACAGATTGCATGACTAGGAGAATAACACAATTAATAGTAGAACAATAGAACAAGTCGAAGCTGCTAAGGACCATGTATTTGGATGACAAAGCTGAAAGAACACAGACGGACTTGAAGAACCCGTCCACACAAGAAATTAGAGCACCTACCCCAGAAAGAAAATAAGTATTACACTCGAACCCTATGAAAGACTGTCAACAACGCAAAGTTACTATGCTAAGGGAAGATAAGAATCAAAATGGTAAGAGGAACCCAGTAACTCAGATTATAGAAAAAAAGGCTAGAAAGCTCAGGAGGAAGAAAGCAAAGTTAGAAAAATTACAAGAAGCTCCAGAAATAACTTCGCATAAGGAAGGTTTCCAAAATTTGAACTTCGTCATAATCTTAGTACAACACAGAATGGCACTTCACCATGGCAGAGAAATATAACCATTGGAGGCATTATGACCGTTATACCGATGCTCCCGAATGGTTAGGAAAGTAGTTATGGCTCGAAAGTTCGCCATTGGATTGTTGGGACCGCGCCATAATGGATGGAATTGCATTGAATAAGGCTTTGTGACTCGTTTAAAGAAACCGTTACAGTGTTATTTATTTATCCCATCGAGCGTTGCACCGAGAACACTTTTTCCAATTGTGATTATTCGAGACCACAAAGAACTAGTTGATTTCGCATAGTGATCATTGATACCTCGCCATCCATTCAGTTGCATCGATTATTTGTTCATCAACCTGAGATATCCGATCTCGAGTGTGCATGTCAGATGAAATTAACACAATAGAAAAGTCAGTAGAGGAAATTCTAATCGATCTAATGGATGAGAAGGTGATGCCCGTAGGAGCTCAAGCCTCATTAACGCGAGGAGTGCAAGCTTCTCCATCGACTGCTCACGGATCCAGACCATCCCGAGCTATGGTCAAGAAAATAACCAAGCATTGAGATGACTTGGCGAATGCGAAGTTGATCCCATCCATCCTACCCGACTACATCCCACCCCTAGTCGGTGTGGTGATTCATGATAGTGTCCCAAGGGACTTCGACTACATAGTCATCACTGCGTACCTCCCGAAGGGGATACACATAGTCAGACCATAGTTGGAGAGGATTCCAACCTTGAATATCAGTGACTATAATCTGGGAGACCGTAAGAGCTATGACATGCTCACACCTCACAAGTATATGACCAAGACGAAGGGGAAGAATTCGAAGATCATCTCTGAGCCGTGGACCATGGACATCGCAAGGTCCACTATCTTGAACGTGATGAAGATACCACATTTTGGAAGACACCAGGAGGTTAATGCCTACGTTAAGATCCTACTATCGTGCTTCCATGGTGGTTATCTGTGGTTGGACAGGCGTATCACTGTCGATCCGGAATTGATCCATAGGATCACCGGATTGAGCATGCAGGGACCTAACCCGCAAGACTTTTACCCCAGGAAGGCTGCAGACCGTGCCCTGGCACAAATGATTAAATACACCTACGATGATGTAGAGAAGGGGGCGTGAGGCTACAAGGTAGCCTCCATTCAGAATGGTGCAGTGCACCTTGCTTGCCAGTTGATTGTTAGTAAGCTAGTCCAAAAGAACAAACCCACGCAGGTCACAGGGTTTTTCGTTGACCTCACTGGAAAATGGGTGGAAGGACTCCAGATGAACTGGGCTAGTTACTTAGTCAACCAGTTAGAATTGGATTGTCATGAAGCTCAGGATCAGGGATATGAGCTCCATTTTAGCTGGTTGTTGATCCTCATCGCGTTTACTACTTGGGAGATGCTAGAAGGTGCGACCTTCCCTGACATTGAGCCATTCGAGTCACTAGCTACGAAGTTCACCACGCTATGGTATTCGAGCGATATGGGGAAACAATGGCAGTCAAACACAGTATTCCATACCTACTACCTACAACTGAAGAGGGATATTGAGTCTTTCCCTCGTATGATGTTGAACACCCTGGACAGGTTCAGGCCCCTTATGAAGTTCCACGCAGATAGGAATTTTACTTATATTACTACGCACATAGACGAAAGTAAAGAAGTGCTTCAGTCCTACTACAAGCTCACAGAGGAGGACCTGGAAGAAATCACTAAGGAATGGCCCATAGAGTTCCTTATACCAGTCTACCAGGTAGAAATTTCCAACCCCAACCTCATTGGAAGTCCGGTGGTTACTCACAAAGAGTATGATGCACCAAGAAGTAGCAAGAAGAAAAAGAAGGAAGATGTACAAGAAATACACAACACATCAGAAGAAACTGCATCAGATTCACCTAGCGGAGGAGGAGACGATGAAGTGGAAAAAGGAGAGAAAGAAGGGTAAGAGGACAAGAAGAAGCAGGGCGAAGTAACATCGCCTAGGAACCCCCTTGAAGAGGCAGAGACATCTAAGAAAAGAAAGGTTCCCCCCACAAAACCTACATCGCGGAAGACGTCCAAAGCTAGTAAGACCAAGCTGCATAATGTGCTCACGCTAAATGACTTAGACTTCATTATCGCAGTTGTATCAGACACCTCGGAAGACATTTTGCAGAAAAATGAAGCCACTAAAGAGACCATGTATGAAAGGATTGAAGCAGAACTATGAGGGGTACAATAGGCCCTTCACTCTAGCCACAGAGTGTCCAGTGCACCCCCACCATCATATGAAATTGATTTGGGAGATGAGCCTGCCCAACTCCGTAGAATAACTGATGCAACCGAAGCTCGCCTTCATCATGCACAGGAAGAAATAGAACAGGCCACAGTGGCCCTGAAGCAAGCACAAAAGGAAGTGATAGAGCAACGCTGAGTTTTGCAGCAGGATAAGGACGACCACCAAACCAAGTTAGAAGAGGATAGAGCACAGATCCAATAGGAGAAAGAATAGTTGCTCGTGGAGCAGGTTGGAGTTAAAGAAGAATTCTATAGAGCACTTCGCTCTGTGACAGGCTTAAAGCAAATGGAGAAAGACCCAGTGGGGAATCAAGTGGTGAAGCTTGTTGAAGTCATTCAGTAGCTTCAACAGAGAGTTGCGGAACTAGAGCTACAAATAATGTCAAGCACTCTGCAGGAAGTGCGAGACCAAAGAGAAGCAACCGCCCGGAGCATAGTTGAGAGAATCAAACCATTAGCTTTGGAATGTAAAAATCTTAGTAGTAGAAGTGCACAGACTTATGAGTGACTTACTAAGGACCCTGAACTGAAGACACTAGAGCCACAACTCCAGGAGGAAAAGTAGCAAGAAACAACAGTACAGGCACAATTGAAACTCCTGTCCGTATTTTAGAGGATGAAAATATCCCAAGAACAACACACCGCTCAACAATAGGTCCATGCCATACAAAGAAGAGTCATGGAAGTAACTCAGAAGCTCCATCCAGTCCAGGATGAAGCTTTCTAACTGTTTGAGGAGATTGAAGGAGGAGGAGAAGAGCTGGAACAAGTAGCCACCGTAGTCGAACAATGCTTGGAAGGACCTATGAATGAGGCAGTTATTCAAGAGTTCACCGAGCAGGAGGCACTAGCGAAGTAGCTCGAGCCAAGCTCGAGACTTTTGAGTCAGAGCTACCCATATCAGAGTGACTCGGGATGAGTCACAGGTGAGTGTTGGGGGCCTGTTGGCCCTTGACCAAGTTTTGGAGATCCTTGGTCATGTTTGACCTCTTTTGAGACTTCTATAGGCTGGTCGAAGGTGGAGTGCAAGTCAAAGAGAAGATCGAGGGATCTCGGTCCCTTGCTTAGGTATTTTTGGGTTTTGGGATTATGTAACGGGTATGGGGATGTTGGCCCATGGGTTTACCCATGTTTAGGCCCATTTTGTAATGTATAAATAGAAATATAGGTGATGTAAGTAGAGAGCCAGTGAAGTCTAATGTAAGCTAAGTGTGAATGGTTATGATGCTTTGTGCATGCTGTGTTGAGAACTTGCAGAGCTAAGTGCAAGTGATTGTAAGAAGCTTATGTGCAGACTGTAGGAAGGATTTGTGCTTGAACCTAGCTCGAGGAGGGAGGATCTAGTGAAGTGCGCACAGATCTCCTGTCCTATGCGGAGTAGTATCTTGTGGCTCTGTGCATGTAGATGATTGACGAAAGACAATAAAGAGAAGAAGAGTTGGTGGATGTAGCCCCACGCTGGGCTGAACCACGTATATCCTGTATTATGGTTGCTTTGTGCATTGTGGTTGTTATATTGTTTATGTGATTAATTCTTAGTGCAATAATGTATGCTTATATGAATATGATAGCTTAGTGCCTAATGATGTGAATAAGATGCTAGATCTGATCTGTTTCCTTATGCTAAGTGCTTCAATATGTTAGATCTGGTTGAATACTGCTTGCTCTGTAATTAGGGTTTTGGATCTACGATGTGAATAAGCGTTAAATACTAACAAATGTTAAATGCTAAGTGTTTTGTTAGAGTATTGTAATCACAGATCTATGTTGCAGCGAAAGTTGCAAACACTGGAGTCCTGCAACCACCCCTGCCTCTACCTCGGGTGAGACTTCATCTGCTTCGTAGGTGTTGTCGAAAGGGCCGGTAGTTAGGGTTTTGTTGGTGCGTCGTTGAAGCATTGAACCCCGGGTCTTTCCCTGTGCCAACATAGGCCACCTACGACCACCCATTGTGTGATTCTCATAGAGATCTGAAGGAGAGTATCAGAGATAAGGAATATATCCAGTCTCTTTGGTAGCCTATCATTCCCTATTCGTATATTCCTCTAAGTGGGGTAGTATTTGATAGGTTGAATGTCTGATAGCCCAACTTCATCCAACTTTAGGATGAAAAAATAAGAGAAGGGGTCTCTCTATAAGCTGAGGGCCCCCAAATTTCACAATATCCCAATGTGAAATTTAATTCCCCACTGATGATAGTGTGTTGATGCAGATCCTTGTTGAAGAAATATTGCTATAATTCCTTTTTGCCAGAGTAGGGCTTGTAAACATTGATGCAAAGAAAGTCAAGGTTGAGCTTGTTGGAGAAGAAGTGTGTGAAGAGGGAAAAGGGAGAGGCCCATGAGTTTATGAGCTTGAGGGAAGATTTCCTCCACCCTATGATGATTCCTCTATATCTTCCTTAGGTGTCGAGGGAAAGAAAATCCAAAATAGGAAAAGAGGCAGAAAGGAAGTCTCGATTTTTTTCCCAGAAGTCATGGTTTCTTGAAGAAGCAAAATAGAAGGGGGCTATAGATCAACAAGTCTCTTCAGGGCTAACCTTTTTGTGAGGTTATCCAACCCACAACACTTGTGGGAGAAAATGATCATTAGGAACCCTTTCCACGGGAATTTGCTTTAAGGGCCCCAAAGAGATTTTTTTTGTTTCCTAGATCTGATCTCATAGCTGGGTTGATTTTGTGCATGGGAGAGGAAGGATTTCCTTCCTCTCTAAATAGGTTTTTTCTTAATGGGGATAGTAGGGACAATGTCTCCTTTGATGCTAGAGTGGGAAGAGGAGAGGGTGCGGGAGTGAAGGTTATATTTTTGAGGGGGGGAAGGAGGGCGAGAGATAGGGAAGGGGATGGGGAGGGAGGGGAAGGGGGAGGAGGAGGGTATGGTAGAGTTGGGATGGATCGGGGGACCAAGGGAGCCTCAAAGAAGATAATAATGAGGGGGAGGAGCATGATCTGAGAATCCAGAGAGGTTAAGAAGGAACGATACCTCCAAGGGGCCACCAATTGTAGGAGTAGACCCCAAACCAAAAATAGAACTAGTAGAGGAAAGATCGCTTGATGCAAATGGGGGAGGTAAATTCATACTTGGAGGGTCAGTCATTGGCTCAGTGGAAGGAGGAGGAGTCACCTCTATTGTAGGAGCATTGTGGGCCTAAAGAGCCTCTGCATTGAAAAAGGCGTGTGGAGTGGTTTGGAGCTGACCCGATAGTCGGTGGATCTTTTGTGTGGAGCCCTAGCTTGAAGTATTCCTTGCCTAGAGATATTTTTGAACCCCCATGGAACAATCCCTGGCTATGTGTTCATAGAGGTGGCACTGAGCACACTTAAACATAATACCTTCATAGTCCAGAGATTGTCTGAAGGAAATATCTCGATATGAAATAGTAATTTCATCTGTAATCCCATCATAAAGCTTTATGCCTACCATAATCCATGCCATGCCCATATATCCAAAGGTGGTGTAGGATCAATCTGTGTCATTATAGAGACCAACAGAATTGTGTATTTACCTAAAAACATCTTCTAACCAGAATATCAAAGGAAGGCTTGGAAACCTCACCCAAACTGGGGAAAATTCAACTTTTTCCTTGGAGGCATAGAAGTCTACTAACCAAGCATTTTGGAGAGTATCCCAGAAGCGACAAGAAGTTTGACGTGGTCCAGTGCCTCATAGAGGAAGTAGACAGTATCTTACTGACAAATATTCCGGCAAGGATTTCATTCTGCATAGCTACTATATCGTTCAACTGTATGTTTTTTCCAATAACCAAGTTGTTTTCCCTGACTTTCTGATTTAGACAACGCTTTGTTTTCTTGCAGTCAGACATGTCAGAGACACCGGGGATGGAGACTGGAGTGGTCATAGGTATTGGGAGGTCCCCACGAAAATAGGTTTTTGTGAGCATATTCCCGATGATTCCATCTGGAAGTGGAGGGGACTGGTGCAATAAAACCTCAGGATGATGTTACGAGGACCAAGGCTCGGTGACGACGATGTCATGATGGGAAAATAAGTTTTGATTAGGGATTTCATGACATAAAGAGGGCGATGATACATGTACGTCCTTCGCACAAGGAGATGGAAGAGGGGAGGCAGGTTTTAGATCACCACATGTCGCAGGAAGGGGCTTGTTAGAGGGGAGAGGTGAGAGTTCTCACAAGGGAGGAGACTAGGTAGAGTGTGGGGAGGGGTGTGGCGATATATTGGAGAGGAGGGTGACATCTTAAACATGAGGATCAAGACTAGGTGGAGGAGTCAATGAGGGGGAATTGACGTGAACCCCTCACATGTCAATCCGAACTGTAGGATCATCTGAGAAATCTAGAAGCTACCCATTGACCGTATCCCTAATGACTTGAGGTGGGAGAGGTAGTTGAGGAGAGATCGTCACCCTAACATCAAATGAGGGTGTTTGAAAATCCTAACCATCAAAAACCACACACACACACACACATATATTCTCTCTCTCTCTCTCACACACACATATATATATACACTATTGTGAAGATATTAAACTTTTAATTATCAAAATAAATTTGTTTTATTTTTTAATTTATTAAGTATTAAAAGTTTATATAATATAATTATGATTTTAGACACCCGATATTATAACATTCTTACTATTTCATATTTTGAAAGTAGGTATTATAAACTCACCAAAATTTATTTTCAAAAACTTTTTCCCATAATATGAATTTTACAAATAAGAGTAAGAGATAAGAGATAAGAAACAATGTGATGTTTCTGTAGCCATTAATATCATGTAGTGGTTTGGTTCTTTGAGACATCTCACTAAAACATCAAACCATTTATTATTAATATGGTATTTGATCCGGATTATTTTTTGGCACAAAATGAGAACGAAGATATAATAAAGAAATTCACAAAAATATCGCGGATATCAAATAATATAACATAAATGTATCAGAGATGCAACCATAAACATAGAGATACAATAATACACGATTTCTGTTAATGAAATAAATGTACAGAGACTATAAAAATACAAAATGAAAGACTCGCTAGAATGGTGGCAACTTATCTCTGAGAAGAGATGTGACAACTACTCACATTCGCAAGAAGATGGTTACAATGAGGCTTTGAAGGTATTTTTACAATAAACAAGAATTTTAAAGACCCTAGAAATCCAAAAACCTAACCCTAGGAGATCAAGTGCCAAAAGTCATGTGGGCCCCGTTTGGGTAAGTCAGTACATCAACTTCCTGGGGTCGTAACTTTTGCATACGATCTCCGTTTTAGGCGCACATTAGCCCGTTGGAAAGGTATTGTCGAGGAGATTCATTTTGGGGGCTCAATCATGCCTTTCACTATCACTGAGAAGCTCGATCCCGAAAAACCTTCATTTAGGCCCTCAAAATGGCCCCGGAAGTTAAAACTGCTAAAAATAGTAAATTGCCAAAATTGTCAGAAAACTGTTTTGAACGAGTTGGAAAAGGTGAGTGGCCACCAATATCCACCTGGATCAATGTTTTATCCTTATAATATTAGTCTTGTCGTTTCTCAATTTATTGTTTTTATCATTTGATTCATTTTATTATTTTTGTCATTTTATTATAAATATAAACGAGAATAATTTATTTATTTTCAATCATGCTTAATAAAAAATTATATTATTATTTTTATTTTAAAATAAAATTTAAAATAAAAATATAAAATTGTTTTGATTGATTAAGAGTTAATTTTTAATTAAAATCTAAAATTGTTTTTTAAAAATTTACTCCTCTTAATAATCATAAATAAAATTATGACAACACAAATTAACTATGTTGGCTAAATGTTCTATCTTTTGGGATTTTTGGTCGGAATCCGACAAAGTAAATTTGGATAAAATTGTTATTTTTTGTTGTTTAAATTGCATTTATGAATTCATAAATGGATTCATCGTGCTGAAAAACCCCTAGGACACTCGAATTATACAAACTTAGCCACTCAAATCTGCAGATCCAACCATTCATCACCTGATTTCTAGCAAAATCAAACGGAAAAAGTTACCAGAAAACATCCAAAAGGTATAACGTTTAGACTACGCAGTGCATGATAGATTTTACCACCTTCTGTGTATATATGATGATGATGATGATGATTAACACCCACTAACGAATTGGTCTATCAGACCTTAAGAGGGTAAGTGATTACTTGCGATTTTTTAGAATTTTGTTTGTGCTCGAAAAACATTAAGAGAAGCTTCCCAAGATCACCATAGTTTTGTTGAGTTAAGAGGTTAGGAAGGTTGGTAGAGACAAATATTTTGAAAATGAGATCTAATCTCGGTATAGGCTAGACAATCTAATAGAAAGTGTTTTTCATCTTCAACCTTCTTAGTGTCACAAAGGTGACACTCTTTCATCCCATGGCATTTTAGGAATTGACCAATGCCCAATTTCACTATGGAGCTCGTGAGAATTTGTTCTTATCTTAGCAATGCTTATTTTTTTCTTTACACTTGTCAAAACAGAAAGATAATTTTGATCTTCTAAATTAGGGCTGATTACATCCTTATAATACCTTAATTTTTTTTTCCCTCTAACTCTTTATCACACTACATTTGCTCCTTAAATTTTGATTTGATGATATTTTTAAAAGTATCTTTATTCTGCAAAATGGTGTCTTCCATGATTCGCCAATAGTTTAGCCAAGACTGGGCATCTTTATGCCATCCTCACTTGAGTCGGTGGTGGTTACAACTCGATTTTGAAGCAATTTTAGGAAACCTCTTTTCTTCCATGTTGTTTAACTTGTTCTTATACATTAGGTATCTAGTCATAGCCATGCTCTCAATGGGGGAGAGACTTGTTTCTAAGAGGAGGATGTGATAGGGCTTATTTCCTTTAATTATGAGATTATAGGTTATAAAATTATTTTATATTTGCTCTATCTTTCTCCAGGATTCATGAGAGATACTACAGCCCCAGACTTCACATCCATCAAGAATAAAAGGTGTAACAAGAGACTCAACGAGGAGTTTCTTCTTATCCCAAATCCAAAGATCGATTGATTTACAATTGTTTTCAAGCCCATAATAAGCTTTCCATCCCCCAATAATTCTTTTCTCAATGTTATAATTCCAGTTGATCTTGTGGTGAATATCAATTCCAAGATATTTGTATGAACTCATTTCCTCCAAGTTGTTGTTGTCATATACAAAGGTATCATAAGTGATCTTATTGGATTTAATAATCATGACCTTAGTCTTATGAGTATTAACAATCATACCCATATTGGAGCAAAAATCCTTGAGGATTCTTAGTTGGTTTTCAAGATCATGGGGACTCCTTGCCATAAGAACGATATCATCGGCATAAAGAAGAAGATTGATGACTATACCGGTAAGAGTAGGGCTGACACAACCTGCGTTTTCCAAGCAATCTTCTACCTTGTCAATGTATATGCCAAAAAGGGTAGGGGACAAGGGACAACTTTGTTTGACTCCAATATTGTAGTTAATCTCTTTAGACCAGCCCTCAGTGTTTTTCAACTTAGTAATAACATTCTCATACATCCTTATTGCAACAACCCTCAACTTGAGAGGCACCTTTATCTCTTCCAACCTATTCCAAAGGTTTTTCCTAGGAACCATGTCAAAAGCTTTTCTAAAGTCAACAAAACAACAAAAAAGATTGGTTTTAGTATTGTATGATATCTCCTAAACCTGACCTATCCTTTAGCTCTTTTACCGTGAGTTTCTAGCCAAAGGCTAATCTTCTTTTCCACAATAATTCCATAAAGCTTGGCTAAAATCAGGCTAATCATAATGGTCCTATAATTAGAGGGAATGTTTATATCCCCATTTTGAAAAATAGGAACAATGAGGGTTGGCGTCTAGGGTGTAGGGAAGCCTTGCTTGACTGCTAAATTGAAGAGTTTGTGTATGTGAGGGATTGGGATAGGCCCTCCGATTTTAAAAATTTCAGCTTGGTAGCCTTCAATGTCCTTAGCTTTCCCATTTGCAAGCTGCTTAACCCCGAACTCTATGTCATCTAAAGAAAATACTTCATCCTCTGTAGGGATAATAGGAATGGTGTCCATGTCATTAGGGAACTCGTAAAGACTTTTAAGGTAGGAATTCCAGTCCCTTAAGGGAATCATATTATTTTCTTTAGTATTGCGGTTTAGAATTTGGCTCCATAACTTCTTAGTATCTAGCTTAAATAGTTGTGAAAGTTACTCTTGCATTTTATTGATATAGTATTTTTTTCTACTTTTAATTAGGAATTTGTACCAATTGATCTTATGGACTTTTAAGGATTCATTAAAAGCATCTCTAATGGCATTTACTACCATCCAAATATATATATATATATAACATTATTTTTACAAAACTTAAAATTTAATTCATAAAATTATATTAAAATTAAGATTAAAATTGATAATAATATTTTATATGAAATCTGGGATTATGAAACAAGTACGTTATTAATTCCGCTAGTAAAAAAATTTGATAATAATATTTACATTCTAAGCGTGAGGTACAAGAAGACAGTGGAGCCTAAAGACAGAGAAGAGCACATGCCTACTTTTTTGGAAATATATTCTTTGGGCAATCTGTCAACATGCTGCCAACATTGTACGAAGCGTTTGCTTTGTTGTCCAATTATCATTTCCGTCTGGTGGACAATTTTTTTTCATAATGTGACCGTCATTAGGATCTACAAAATTCGAATTATTTAAGTTAATAATCAGAAAAATACTAAACTTACATTGTGTAACTTTCTTACTCTTTAAAACTGATACTACCTGAAATACTTATAAAAACTGATACTACCTGAAATACTTATAAATATGTAAAATTAATTAAAAACTAAAACTATAATAGTATTTTTTTTTAGAATTAATTAAAAACTAAAACTACAGTAATATTTTCTTTCAACAGGATTGATAAATTTATATTATAAAATTATGATTAAACTAAACAAAGAGATAATAAAAACGAAAGCTACAGTGAAATAAAACCAATGTTAAAAACAGAAAATTCCAAATTATAGGTTAATTTAGGTCACCGTTTCATTTTTCTTAATTGTCATTCGGGAAAATCAGTGCCGAATTTGAGTTCTCGTCGTTTCCTTTAAGTACGTGGTATTTAGACACCCTGCTCGCTAACTGAAATTCGCACGGCTATGGATTATGCATACGGAAAAGGAATTCTGAAATATATTGTATTCTTTCGTGAAGTGGAGAGATTGGGAAATGACAACACTCATAATTAATTATTTCCCATGATAAGGAAAAAAGGGCCCACCAAAACTAATCACATATACTTTTGTTTAACACTTTTGAAAGAATGCTAGCTGCTGATGGCTATTTGTTTGCTAAAACATTTTGACGACTTACTATGGACAAAGTTAATAAGTGGGAAGTTGAAGATTTTTTTTTTTGGAGATAATTGTGTGAGAGGTTTAAGGATAATGGATAGAGATGTTGAAAATAATGAAATAATTAATTAGTAAGTTGAGATTAGGGTCATATGATAATGAAAGAGGAGGTAAAAGTTTATGAATAGAATGGAGAAAATAATATAAGGGATATTTAAAAGGAGGTAAAAGTTTATGGGTAGAATGGAGAAAATAATAATTTAATAGAAAAAATAGTATTAGGGTTTATAAAAGATAACATATATTTATGGAGAAATTAATTATGGATAATATAAAACAACACATAGATAGGGAAAAAATAAGTAATGGATATAAATGATTAGAATAATAAAATAATGAATTAATAAAATTAGTGGTTGAGATTAGGGTTAAAAGGGATAATCATAGAAGAGGTAAAATAATGGAGAAAATAATATTTTAATAGAATAAATAATATTAAGATTTATAAAAGATAATGTATAGATAGGGAGAAATTAATTATGGAGGATAAAATATAAGGGATGGATGAAGAAATAATATTAAGGTTTATAAACGATAATGTATAAATAGGGAGAAAATAATTAATTTAAGAAGTTAGTAAAATGGTAAAATTCTTAAATTAGCATATTAGGAACTCAATAATTATATGGATATCGATGGGATAATAAAAGAGGCGGGGGCAAGATAATAAAGCATTGGAGAAAAATATCAAGAAGATGATAGTGGAAAATTTGATCAAAGAATTTAAGGGAGAGGTGATAATTTTTTTTTATCAAGAGATGCTATTAAGATTAATTATAAATGTAAAGAAAGTGATTAATTAGGAGGGGTGAGATTAAAATAAAAGAATTGAAAAATGAAAAAGAATTAGCGAACCAAAGCTAGAGTATTTATTTAATAGAAACTAAGGAAACAGTTTTGGATAACCAAAGTACCTATGAAACCAATGTGAAAAGTGGAAAATCAAGTGCAGAAGAGAAATATGCAGCGAGAGGAGACTGGATACGATGAAAAGACTGATGGATCGACCGATATGAGGGAAAAGGGGGAGAATATTAAATCTTAAAAAACTCAAAAAAGTGGGAGGAAGCGTAATGATCAAAGTGATGAATGGCAGGCTTCCAGGATAAACTAAGCTTGTATCCATCTTCACAATTAAAGTTATTGAGATGTTTTTTGATTTCAATGACTTCCCAAATGAGACGGGAGGAGCAATGTGGGGCAGAGGCTACTATTTTTGTTTGGTCAAAGAAAATAAGGTGCTTCCAGATTTGAGACAATGTTCGACGATAGTTGATGTGGATATTCGATTATGGGTGGTATCGACGATATGTTCTTTAAGTTTGGATTTAAAGCTTCTACCAGTTTGACTTATGTAGTACTTATGATAGGAATAGGGAATTTGGTAAACACCTGAGCCAAGCATCGAGTCAAATTTATGTTTAGTTGTTCTAAATAGTTACTTAAGGGTTTTGTAGGGTTTGAACACAATTTTTCTATTCTTCTTAGTTAGGAGTTTTGTGATATGATCTGTGGTGCATTGAATTTAAGGAAAAGACAGGAGATCCCAAGGAGGGGTAGAGGTTTTTGGTTTAGGGTTGTTGGTTGAGTGGAAGGCTCAGTTGATTTGAGTGATAGAAGGGATTTAGTTAAGTGAGCTTCTTCTTCAGCGAGGAATTGGGAGGCAGAAATACAGAGGGAACGAGTAATCAAAGTTTTTAAGACAATGGATTTTTTAGCTGGATGATGGTGGCATTGGGATTTAAGGTATATTTTCATGTGATTTTTCTTCCTGTAGGTTTGGTGAGTGAGGGAGCCATCGAGAAGACAAGAGATGAGAACATCTAAAAATGGGATAGAGTTGTCTTTTTATGTTTCCATAGTGAATTGGATGTGGGGGGAAAGCTATTGAGATGATTGAGGAAGGAGATTAGATTCGCATGGCTGTGTGGCTAGATGAAAAACATGTCATCTACAAATCAGAATCAACATTTGGGCTTGATATGGAAGCTGCTTAAGGATAAATGACACAGACCCCCAGCCCTCAGGCCGAGATCCACTCATAGGATCGTTCTTTATCTCCTTTGAGCCAGATTAACTCTTTCGATTCCCTGTTGGAATCACAAATTATCGGTCCACAGGTCCTTCGGGAAGCTCCCCTGTGCGAACAACACTAGGCGCGAGCTCCACCTCCTCCAAGCGACCACAACGCTATAACCAAGGCCCAATTCCAAAGGCGCTTGTCGCAACTCGCAATCTCGCGAGTTCGTGAGTCAAAACTCTTGACTCCTCCTTGCCAAATTCACGATACCCGAAATGACGATACAGGTATAGCTCCTTCCCTTGTCAGCGCCCTCCGCGCGTGAACTTCAACTAGGCTTAATGCTAGCGCCTCTCGATAGTCGCCCCTTCACGAGTTTCAACGTCGAGCTCCCGTGCTCTTATCTCGCGAATTACCGAGACATGAGAAGTCAACGAAATGTTGACTCCTTTCACTAGACGACACGGGTCCGTCTGTCTATCACCCGGGCCCACCTTGTGGTTCTGCCACGTGTCTCTCGTGCTCAACTTCGGCACTTCGTGACTTCGCTCCCCAAGCGCTGCCTCCTTTGTATTTCGACACCCGAAGTGCCGAGATCCCGAACTCCTCGATACTCCTTATCGCAACTCGCGACTTTGGGACTTTCGAGACAAAAGTCTCGACCCCCTATCCTCCAAATTTTCGAGGTGTTGAATTCCGACGCGTTATAAATGAGGGTCCCACAACAAAACTTCTCGCCCTATTGGGAATTCGCCTTTCGCGATCTCGCGAATCTTGGTGCAAGGTTTTTGATCCTTCCGCTCACGAATCTGTGAAATGAGAATTCGCGAGTGATCCAACGACCCTTACTGACTTGGATCCTATGACTCTATTTCCCTTGAACTTAAACTTGAAAATAGGCTTACCGTAACTCCCCTGCTCCTCTGCATGATCTGACAACTCTTGGAACTTCGCGAATTCCCCTCGGAGAATTTCGACCGTCCAATACCTCCTTGTCAACTCCTGTGAAATGAACAAGGTATTCCTTCACAGAACTTGTCCACCCACAAAACAACTTTGCTATGCCTCCTTCCAACACTTCAAGTCATGATCCCTCTTGAGCTTTTCTTCGACAAATTCGAAGACTCTATCCCTCCTGAGCTTGCTTGAAATCCTTAAGTACTCTGGGGATAACTCTTGCGCACACTCCTTGCGGCACTTCTTCAAATACGCTCTAGTGTTTGAACCTCTTCGACTCTGTGCATTCCTTGCAACAACAGTCTTTCAACAATTTTCTCATGTTGTAAACTTTGAGACTCTACTCGGCCTGCGCAAACCTTGCACGACTCCTGTGCTTAACTTGCACTTCCGTGAGAATGAGAATAACATTATCTCTTCTAAGCTTTCAGAGATGAAACTCTAAACCCTTGTCAACGCACTCCTTGCGGACAAATTCACTGCACTCCTTGCAGGAATTCTTGCTCAGATAGAGAAACAATTGAAACTCATTCCTTACTCTTCCTCTCTCAGATTCCAAACATTTAACTAGAAATCATACATACACAACGTAATAGAAAATGCATAATAGAAAGAGTAAAATAGCTATAAGCATAGCATTCAACATGCATACACAGAGAATATCACAACACCATAAGTATGAATCAAAGCTTCATGTATTAATTCAGGACTTCTGGACATAGGTGTTTTCAAATACAACTCTCTGCTTCTTCTCCTCTCTGCACTCTATGCTCAAAATTGACAATTGGTAATTGTTATAAATGATACAAGACGAGGGTGTCTATAGTCGGTTTTCCCTCCACTCCTAAAACTGTCTAATCTGCAATTCAAAGCTACCTACTTACATTTATTATACGTAAATGCCTCTACCTACTTCAGACGAGAGCAGATCACTCAAGGTCTGATTACAATATACAAGTACGTATCCTCTTAATTATTTCATTTAATATCCACACATTTATTTCAAAAACATTCTAGAACACTTTTGACAACGTGTTGAAATGCGTTGGCGCTTGTCCCAACTGTCTTCCGCCTCCACGTGCTTGCTACTTGCGATGCTCCTGCATCATACTCCCTCGCTTGAAAATTTTCATGGACTCCTGTCCATGAGCTCTTGCACAATCTGTCCATGCTTCTGGATTTCGGCTTCATTTTCCCAGCTGGCATCTTCAACTGGATGTCCCTTCCATTTGACCAAGTATTCAAAATATTCCTTTCGCATGGTCCTCTTAATAACTCTTTTGTCAAGTATCCTTTCCATCTGTGGTTTCTCTGCAACTGGCATCTACTTGGCCCATTGAACCTCTAGTTGTTCACTGTCTGCTTCTTCTTCTCTAGCTTTATATGGGTACAAATCTGAGATGTTGAATATCGGAGAAATTCCGATCCCCTCGGGTAATTCAATCTCATAAGCATTCACCCCAAATTTCTTTATGATCTTGCACGACCCAATTTTCTTCATTTTCAATTTATTATATGTCCCCCTTAGGAACCTTTCCTTTCTCAAGTGTGCAAGGATCAAATCACCAACTTCAAACTGAAGTTCTCTCCTGTGTTGGTCTGCTCTTTGCTTATACTCTTGGCTTGAGTTTTGCAATTGCTCCTTAACTTGGTTATAAAGCTCCTTCATCGCTTATGCGAAATCCTCTGCACTAGCACTCCTAGTTGCATTATGTTCTGAATCCTTCAATTCATAAACTCCTCTTGGCTACATACCATAAACAATTTGAAATGGACTCTGCCCCGTTCTTCTGTTGATTGAATCATTATATGCAAATTATGCCTGTGGTAGAATATTGTCCCACTGACTGTGATGTTCTGTCACCAAACTCCTCAGCAAGTCTCCCAAACTTATGTTCACAACTTCTGTCTGTCCATCCGTCTGAGGATGATAAGCTGAACTGAACAACAAGTTTGTTCCCAGCGTTTTCCATAAGGTTCTCCAAAAGTGTCCCACGAACTTGGTGTCTCGATCCGAAACTATGCTCCTTGGTAAGCCGTGAAGTCGAATGACTTCTTTGAAAAACAGATTCACAATGTGAGTTGCGTCACTGGTTTTCTGACACGGTATGAAGTGTGCCATCTTAGAAAATCGGTCCACCACTACAAATATCGAGTCGAACCCTCTTTGTGTTCTCGACAGCCCCAATATGAAGTCCATTCTTACTGCATCCCACAACCTCTCAGGTATGGGTAACGGTTGATATAAGCTTGTATTCTGCCTCTTTCCTCTTGAATGCTGAAAAATTCTACATCTGTCCACGAATCTTTTGACGTCTGCTCTCATTCCTGGCCAAAAATATGACTCATTTAACTTTGAGAACGTCTTTTCATGACCAAAATGTCTGACCAATCCTCCACTATGTTTCTCCTTCAGCAGATTCTCCCTCATGGAGCATTTTGGAATACAAAGTTGATTACCCTTAAACAATAATCCTTCCTGGATCATGTATTCTGTGCATGAAAATTGGATTCTCAGCTGCTTCATACGCTTCTTTGAAGTCTGGATCATCCCTGTACATGTTCCTGAGATCATCAAAACCCAACATTTTGACTCTGAACTCCTGCATAAGAAAACACTTCCTGCTCAAAGCATCAACAACTTTGTTAGCAGTTCCATAAATATGTTTAATTACAAAAGTAAAATTTTGTATGTATTCAACCCATTTAACATGTCTCTCGTTCAATTTATCTTGCTGAGTTACAAATTGCAAAGTATGATTGTCACTATATAAGACAAACTCCTTAGGAATCAAATAGTGCCTCGACTTCTTCAGTGCATGTATGACCGCATAAAATTCTTTGTCATATGTGGAGTACTTCATTTTGGCTTCATTCAGATTCTCACTGAAGTATGCTATCGGTCTGTCTTCGTGACTCAAGACTACCCCTATTGCAAATCTGCTTGCATCACATTTTACTTGAAATGTCTTTTTGAAATCAGGCAACACCAGAATTGGTTGTTCCGTGATTTTCTTCTTCAACAAATTGGAGCTTTTCTCAGCCTCTTCTATCCAGTGAAAAGATTTATGTCTTTTCTTCACTGTGTCCATCATTGGTGCACTAATTCCACTGAAATTCCTAATGAACTTCCTGCAAAAACTAGCCAATCCATGAAAACTTTGAACTTCAAAGATACTCTTTGGTGATGGCCAATTCTTAATCACCTCCACTTTATCTAGATCCATCCTCAACTTATCTGCAAAAATAACAAAACCCAAATAAATGAGCTTCATCTTCATGAATGAGGATTTCTTCATATTTATCAACATCTTATCTTGCTGTAGCCTCCACATCACTGTAGCCAAATGTTTCAGATGATCTGCCTCTGTTTTACTGAAAATCAGTATGTCATCAAGATACACAATGACAAATTTTCCGATGAAATCCTTCAAGACTTCATTCATCAATCTCATAAAGGTACTTGGCGCATTTGTTAAGCCAAACGACATAACACGCCATTCATACAACCCTTCATTCATCTTGAATGTTGTCTTCCATTCATCGCCTTCTCTCATATGAATATGATGATATCCACTTTTCAAATCAATCTTCGAAAAAACTTTCGCTCCACTCAAGCAATCCATCAAATCATCCATTCTTGGCAATGGGAATCTGTATCTGATGGTAATCTTGTTAATTTCTCTTGATTCTGTACACATCCTCCAGCCTCCATATTTCTTTGGACTGAGCACTATCAGAATAGCACATGGACTCAAGCTTTCTCTAACTAACCCTTTGTCCATTAAATCCTAGACCTGTCTCTTGACCTCTTCATTCTCCTGCGGCGTTAATCTATACACTGCTTTGTTTGGTAAACTAGATCTAGGTATAAGATCAATGTGATGACTTATACTTCTAATAGGTGGCAATGAACAAGGTATTTAATCCACTACTATATCAACAAATTCCTCCAGTAGCTTCTGGATTTCCTCTGGTAGATCATCCACTCTTGTGCTAGTCAAAACAATTCTAGGTTTCCTGACCACGATGAATTGTGGATCTTCCTTCTTCTTAACCTCCTTAAGAAGTTCCTTCCCACTCATGAGAAGTACAGTGTTGCTTATGTTAGGTTTCACCTCTTTGTCCTTAATTGGAAACAACATATGAGTTCTCCCATTCTTCTCTACGATGTATTTGTTGTTTCTCCCATCATGAACCACATTCCTGTCATATTGCCACGGTCTACCCAGCAATAGATGACAAACATCCATGGGAATGACATCACACAATATTTTATCGTTATATCCTCCTATCTTAAATTCAACTAAACATTGTTTAGTGACATTTACCTGATGTCCTTTTTGTAGCCATGAAACCCTGTATGGACTTGGATGCTCAATAGTCTCCAGCTCCAGCTTTTCTACCATCTCTGTAGAAACGAGATTGTCTGTGCTACCACTATCCAGGATGACTTTGCATACCCTGTCCTTGGTCTTGCAAGCAGTCTGAAAAAGACTATTCCTTTGCACTGGATTCTCCGCCTCCTCTTCTGGCGTTAAGAGAACTTTCCTCATCACCAATGATATTCCACCTTCAACATCCTCTGCCTCAACATTCCTCCTCTGTGCTTCATAAATGTGAGTCTCACCACCTTCTTTCTTCTTATCTAGACATTCATAAGATTTGTGTCCATTCTTTCCGCATGTGAAGAATTTTACCACTCCACCTCTACCTCTTCCTCTTCCTCTAGCGCGAGGAAAAGTGTTGTTATTAGCATATTGTCCTCTCTGTTCTGTATACTACCCTCTCTGTGAGCTTCCACCTCTCTCAGTTTGAGGTTGAGGTTTCTTCCATTCCTCCTTAGGCTTCTGATTCCTATCTTGGACAACTGTTTTGCCTCTGGGCTGACTTCTGCCTCAGCCTCTCTGACTTTTCTTTCGGTTCAAATTCTCTTCATCCTTTAGATCCATATGATAACCATCTTCCACCGTCTGAATGGTCATCATGCTCATCTCATCCTGAATGTCATATCTCAGACCATTCATATACCTGGAAACCTTCTCATCATCACTTTCGTGATGACCTGCTCTGATGTTCAACTTGTAGAACTCTTTAGTGTACTCCTTCACTGACATCAACTTCTGTCTCAAATTCTACATTCTCTGAAACAAAGTGATTTGATAATCCCTGGGTATGAATTTCTTCGCGACCATTCTATCCCAACTCTTGATCTTATGCTTTCCTTTACAACGTCTGTCAGCTTGTAGTTCATCCCACCACAATGTTGTATGTCCTTTCAATCTTCTGACAATGTGTTTGACCTTTTTTTCTTCCTCGACATCTTCATAGTCAAAATACATGTTCAGATCTCTAATCCAGTCTAGAATCTCTTCAACATCCAAGTTTCCCTCATATACTGGAATGTCCATTTTCGCCCTGGCACTCATTCTCTCAACAACCCTAATCAGGCGTTCATTTGCTGCATCTTCTGCCACAACTTCTTCTCCTTCATGTCCATCTTCATCTTCACTTTCAGATTCACTGACATCACCAACACTGGCTATGCACCTCTGCTTTATTTCCATGTCCATGAGTCTGGTGCATATGTCATGCATCTCTCTTTCCATGGCTGGATTTGGCACCTGTCTACTCCTTTCTTCTGGCATTTCCCTCAACTCTGGCGGATCGGGTGTTTGCTTGTCTCTTCTTCTCAGCGACATGGTGAATATTTCTTTTCTCTGCTACAAAAAGAAAAGAAATCTTTATGTTCTCTGATACCACTTTTGACACAGACCCCTAGCCCTCAGGCCAAGATCCACTCACAGGATCATTCTTTATCTCCTTTGAGCCGAATCGACTCTTTCGATTCCCTGTTGGAATAAAAAATTATTGATCCACAGGTCCTTCGGGAAGCTCCCCTGTGTGAACAGCACTAGGCACGAGTTCCACCTCCTCCAAGCGACCACAACACTATAACCAAGGCCCAATTCCAAAGGTGCTTGTTGCAACTCACAATCTCGCGAGTTCGCAAGTCAAAAATCTCGACTCCTCCTTGCCAAATTCACGATACCCGAAATGCCAATATGGGTATATCTCCTTCCCTTGTCAGCGCCCTCCGCGTGTGACCTCCGGTTGGGCTTAACGCTAACGCCTCTCGCTACTCGCCCCTTTGCGAGTTTCAACGTCGAGCTCCCGTGCTCTTATCTTGTGAATTACCGAGACGTGAGAAGTCAACGAAATGTTGACTCCTTTCACTAGGCGACACGGGTTTGCCTGTCTATCACCCGGGCCCACCTTGTGGTTCTTCCAGGTGTCTCTCGTTCCCCACTACAGCACTTCGCGACTTCACTCCCCAAGCGTTGCTTCCTTTGTATCCCGACACCCGAAGTGCCGAGATCTCGAAATCCTCGATACTCCTTATCGCAACTCGCGACTTTGGCACTTTCGGGACAAAAGTCTCGACCCCCTATCCTCCGAATTTTCGAGGTGTTGAATTTCGACGCGTTATAAATGAGGTTCCCACAATAGAACTTCTCGCCCTATCGGGACTTCACCTTTCACGATCTCGCGAATCTTGGTGCAAGGTTTTCGACCCTTCCGCTCGCGAATCCATGAAATGAAAATTCGCAAGTGATCCAACGACCCTTACTGACTTGGATCCTATGGCTCTATTTCCCTTGAACTTAAACTTGAAAATAGGCTTACCGTAACTCCCCTGCTCCTCTACATGATCTGACGAATCTTGGAACTTCGCGAATTCCCCTTAGAGAATTTCGACCGTCCAATATCTCCTTGTTAACTACTGCAAAATGAACAAGGTATTCCTTCACGGAACTTGTCCACCCACAAAACAACTTTGCTACGCCTCCTTCCAACACTTCAAGGCACGAGCCTTCTTGAGCTTTTCTTTGACAACTTCGAAGACTCTATCCCTCCTGAGCTTGCTTGAAATCCTCAAGTACTCTTAGGATAACTCCTGCGTGCACTCCTTGCGGCACTTCTTCAAATACACTCTAGTGTTTGAACCTCTTCAACTCTGTGCACTCCTTGCAACAACAGTCTTTCAACAATTTCCTCAGGTTGTAAACTCTGAGACTCTACTCGGCCTGCACACACCTTGCACGGCTCCTGTTCTTAACTTGCACTTCCGCGAGAATGAGAATAACGTTATCTCTTTTGAGCTTTTAGAGATGAAAATCTGAACCCTTGTCAACACACTCCTTGTAGACAACTTCACTGCACTCATTGCAGGAATTCTTGCTCAGATAGAGAAACAATTGAAACTCATTCCTTACTCTTCCTCTCTCAGATTCCAAACATTTAACTAGAAATCATACATACACAACGTAACAACAAATGCATAACAGAAAGATTAAAATAGTGTTGGAAGCCATTTCACATTTTTATCTTATCTTTATAAGCTGCCTACACAAGTGTTTTGGACCCCTTGATTCTCATTGCAATATGTTGAATAAAACTTGCGCATTTGCACACCTACCCTTTTGTTCTCGTTTTCACGACTACAAGTGTGAAAACTTTGAGTTCGAAGTCATGTCGATGGAATTAAAATCGTCACTGGATTATAATCTTGTTCTATGGTCATTTTCGCCTATAACTCAATGACAGTCACATAGTTGGCAAGACACCAAAACCTTTACTCATTTCGCATTTTCTTGTTGTTAACATGATTTCATTTTTATAACACTGTGATGATATTCTAATGATTGTGATTGAGTCCTTGATTCAATGGTGGTTTGATGTTCTATTTATTTTGATTGAATTCAATGGTTTCATAACAACGCATTAATATGGCGATTAGACCCTTAATTCAATGGTTTTATACAAAGCATAAAAATATTCAAAACATTGTTTTGGTTTTAAATCATGCAAACATTATTGTTGTGCAAATATTCGGGTTGACTTATCATAAGTTTTCAATGGTTATTGGCATTGTTTTTAACATATACCAATAGTGATTTGAATCACCATATGCATCATCGATTGTACATTTGGATATGACTATTTTTCATGGTTGTTGCCTTCCACCACCCTCACACACTTAGACATTATTGCCTACCTCGTATCTCGAGTTACCTCTGTTGGTTTTCGGGGAAGCCAGTGAGCCATCGGTCCTCTATATACCCTGTCCAAAACCCTGTACACTATGTGTTCTCTCCTGGCTCCTGTAGGGCGAATTTAACCCTCATGGTGTTCAGAGTTAGTTTTGGTTTCATTATTTCCAGAGAAGACTGCTTAGGCTGACCCCGTAATTGCATTCCAGAGACACGTTTTTGCATGAGCAATTCTGGGCAAACGATTTTGAATCAGATCAAACCCTTGAAAACTCAGAACCGAAATTAGCCCCTTTACCTTCATTAATGGCGGTTTCCTCAGAAAGTGAGTTGTTACAAAGATCTAGCTCGTGTTTTACAGGTCAATTTTCAAATCCTCTCCGTGGCTGTAAGGTGCGTTTTGGGTCTGTGTGCATTTGCCGAAATGTTTATTACTTCTCCAGACCTGGGCCTCAGAACCCCTTCTGCCCATCTAGCCTTGTGCCTCAACCTCTTGTTGAAACCCTTGATCAATCCAAATATTTATCAAGCAGTCCGTCAGCAAGTTGAAAGACAACAGGCTCTGTTCTCTTTAAGATGTTGAGGTAGCAACGACCTTTTGTTAACTCAAAGTTGTCCTGATCGAATCATTTTCCTACTGCCCAGGTATGTATTTCAACATCGATTTTGTTTTATGATGTGGTTTGAATTAATATAACTGATTAGTCTTTCTTTCCATTAGTGTTGTTCGTTTTAACGAATTCAAGACAATTCTGTTATTTTCGAATTTCAAGGAATGATTTTGTTTTTAATTGAAATAGTATAAAAGATTTCGTTCTAGATTAGTATAAACTATTTTTTTTTAAAGATTTGTTTGCTAACATCGAGTATAGATATGTTCTAGATTGATACGATTTTGTTGTTTGGATTGTGTCAACTCTGAGTTAGCTCGATTCGGTTCTGTTTGGTTTGATTTTGAAACGATTCTGTATGTTTGAATTAGCATGGTTATTTGTATATGCATTTGATTCGTCTTAAAGTTTGGTTTGATATATTTCTGTTAGATTTAAATTAAAAAAACCGATCCTGTTAGTTTCATTTTGATTCGACAACGATTTTGTCAAGTGCTGATTCGACATAAACTATTGCATGAAAAATTTAGTTGATCAGTTACAGTTTGTTTCGATTGAGATTGATTCAAAAATGATTTTGTTGGTTTCGAATTATCAAAACGATTCTGTATGCTCTGAATTGGTAATAAAAGAATGTTTGATAGATTGCATATATCCCTGTTACCATTCGGTTAATTAAACACGATTTCTGTCTGTTTCAAATTGGCATAAAGATTTGGTTACTTCTGGCGTGGATGATTTGCTTTGTTTCCAATTAGCAATTAAAGATTTGTTAAATAGTTTGAATATATTTCTGTTAGCATTTCATTGATTTAAAACAATTTTGTTTTCAAATTAGACCAGCTACAGAATCGTGAGATTCTGTAGCTAGTCTTAAAATTTAGTTTTTTTGTTAATTTTGCCAATAAAATATTATCTAAACGTGTCTACTCTTGTCCACCTATAGGTACCTACAAATTTCAATGGCAAATTGGACATGCTGTGGCAGTTTAGGAGATACTTTTGTGATATAGTTTTGTTTTAGGTTGTTAGCTTAAGTTAGAAATAGAAACTTGGGAGATTATTCCCAGATTTTTTGTAAACTGTTTTTGATAATTCCCACAGGGATGTTTTACGCTATGGTCTTTAAATACTTGTTATTTTTTGTAATGGACTGATCATCACTATTGGGAGAAGAAAGACTTTGGACTTATGAGGATACAAACTGGGATGAAAGTTGATGTTTTGTAACAGCTTTAGCTTTCAATATATCAAACTTTTATTTCAAGTTTTCTTCATATTAGTTTGCAATCAATTATCGACTACTTTAGCTATCATAATTCGTTGCAGGTTGATGTGATTTGGTTTATGTGTTGTCCATATCTGACTTTCTCTTATTTTAAAGTAAAACAATTACTTTGTTTCAATTTAATGAATTAAAGGTTTATCTTCTTCGTTAAATGAACCATTTTGTACTAATCTTCACATACGGGTTTATCTAAATGCGATGATTTGTAAATCTTAAGATTGCTATAAGTTTTATGTCTTGTTTGTCCTGCCATTTATATTCAAATAGCACTGTTGCTTCTTGTTTACAAGAAGCTTGTGGAAAATCTGGTGCGGGTTTCCTCCCATCAAACAGATGAATCAAATACTTTGCACGGGACAAATTGGAAAGTGTTACTTCAGGTTAGATCGTTATTTGCAATTTGATTGATAATAAATTTGAGAATTTTCAGTAGTTTAGATAGATGTATAGTTTAGTTTTATAGTACAGATTGTTATCTTGATTATTCATCTTTGATAATTGTCACTTTATTTTTTTTTCATAAAATTATAAAATTCAAAAATAATAGCTTTGCTGTCATAGGACAGTTTATGAATGATTTTTCCAGGTTTTCATTTAAAATCTGTAATCTGTAAATATTGTACATTTGTGATTAAGATCTAATTCTGTTGATAATTGAACATTTAATTTCATAGAATTATTGCTGTATAATATTAGACAATAGACTGTATATATATATTTCAGATTTGTTCATTAGTTTGCTTTAATTGTTGTTTTCATTTAGATTAGTTCCTTTAGTTAGTTTTCTTTCATTTTCCTAGGACTTAGATCGGCCAACGGAGCCGCTAAACACGTCAGGGTGGATCATCCCAAACGGCTTGGGTTATTTAGACAACCCCGGACCGGATCCACTCCTCCAGTTGGCGAGCGTTCAATTTCGCCCGTCAAAAAATGGCACTAGAAGGAGGGTCTGACTGACAAGCTGGCCTTGTAGGAGCCTTTATTTCAAATGTATTCAATTTCCCCCATGGCTCCCCAAATCACTGTGTTGGAACATGCTTTCAACTTCTCATTACCCAATGTTCCCAATGCGATAGTCTCTCGCTTGTCCAAGCTCACCTTTGATGGTGAAGGCAATATATCTGCTAAAGACCACCTTAACAAGTTTTGGTGCAAATGCATCAAACATGACATTTCAGATTTAGGATTTTTATGCAGACTGTTCGCTTTTACTTTTAGAGGTCGGATCAAACATTGGTTTGAATCCTTTCCAGCATGTCACATTTTTTATTGGTTTCAATTTGTAGATGAGTTTCTAGAGGCTTTTGAAATTTATGATTTTGATCAATTATGTGAAGAATTTCATACTTCGCTAATCAACGACGATTCATCTTCAGAAGAATTTTTGACAAGAGTCTATCATATCCTCTGTAAATTTAATCTCGATGACATGTCATTGGCATTAAATCTCTTCTATGATGCTTCCATCCCTTCCATCTAGTCATGTTCAATCACGAATGAAGAACCAATTGCAAATCCTATCACTCAACTGCAAGAACAATCTTCTTCGCAAGGAGAGAAAAATTCTTTCGATAATGTTGAACAAGCCAGGGAGGTAGAATCTGTTGATCGGGCTCTTATTGGCAACCAATTTTTTTTTTCCTTCGAATCATTGTATTTTCAGTCTAAGACTAGTATGGAAGATGATTCGTTTCTGGCTCAATGTGAACACCCTGATTCTTGTGACCCACGCTCTAATCAACATTTAAAATCATTCATTGAAGAACACTTAAGCGACGAAAATCGTCTTGAATGTTCTATTACTCCTATGAAACTGATTAGAGAAGAAGTTACACAACTAGAAGAAGAAACTTTAAACCTTCATCCTGAAAATGCACTTTGTTCACAGGAAAGACTAGATGCTTGTCACATAAATTTTGAATTATTTGTCACACAAAAGGCAAATCCAAATGATTATATTATGTTGAGGGATTCGTCACCAAAATAGAGTGAGATTTTTAAAGAAAGTGAAGAGAATTGTCTTGAGAATAACATTGATGAGTATCATAGTTCAAGAGATTCTTTTCATCTGCTTATTTCTTATCCCTTTTATTCTTTATATCCTGATCTATTCCTAGATTCTGGTGGACTTGACATCTTACCTACAACATACTACTCTTTTCCACCACAATCATATCCTTTAGATATGCTAAATTTTGGTGAAATCAATTCCAAACCTAACATTGGCAAACTTGGATTTGATGCTTGTTCACTTTCATCACTCACATGGGAAAACGACATGTTGCGAGATGATTTTACACAGTTTATTGTTGAAAAAGACAATGCATTATATCTTATGGAGATCAATCATTCTAAGTTTCATATTCGTTCTTTGCTTAGATCGAATCTCAATGTTTATACTTCACATTTTGAAATGATCAATCTCATCGAAGGAAAAATTCAAACCAATGATCCAATTGATTGCACGAATCCTCCTATGATGAGTTTCCCATTGATATATTCATTTCATCAAAGTCTTGGTTTGCATCCCCATTTTTGTGACAGGATCTTAGGATGGCTTGAATATTCATATATAAAAAATTTCATAATAAAGACAAAGTTGTGCTTGCTTTCTTTTTACCTAAGTATCTTGGAAGTTGGCGTGACATATTTCTTTTAGATCCTCCATGTGAAGAAATTAATGAATACTTAGAGAACTTTCAAGAGGATGGGGCATTTCAGCCTTGGCTGATGGTTATTCCATTTCCTGATAACCCTGACAAGTTTTTCAAACCTACTTACACTCGCCCATGCCAATATGACCCTTATCACGACAACATTGCGCAATGACTGGAGGATTCGTACAACAAGAATATCCAAGGAAATGGTAAGATCATGCTTACTTTGTTTTTAGATGATGATTACGAAGGTAAGTGTGATATGTTTATGTCATTTGTTGATATATTACCATTCTTATTAGTAATTCTTGATCTTGTTTCCATTGCAGGATTGGAGTCACTCCGATGGCTACATTGGAAACATGACTTCACATAGTATCCTGATTTGTTTAGTAGTTAGAGTAGGTTTAGGAATAGGTTTTCCTTTCACTTGTATTTCTCACTATTTCTCTTTTTAATAATGCAGTCGTGAACGCAAGTGGGCGCACCACAAGAACCATAATACAACTGTTGTCAGGGAAGTCCCCTTCATCCTTTTCTCCTTACTCTTAGTTGAACATTCATTTTCAAAAATGCAGTATCGTCATGAAAATATTAAATGGAAAGTAAAGAGATAAATAAATCTGAAACAACCCTGACCCAAGGTACCACGAGTAAGACTGCTTTCCGATCAAATAGGATTTTCCTACTTTTCAGTCTCCCAAGGGATTTGTGGCATGAGGTTTTCAGATGCACCTTCTGTACATATTTTGTTTTTTGTTTTTCTTGTTTGGATTTCTTTGCTTTCCGATTTTTTCTTCACTGATGTGTTTTGTTTCCATTTATGCTTATCGGTCTTTCTTTTTGAAATACACATACCTGCATTATGAACTGTTCAGACAAAGAAAACATAAAATTCTTTCTCTAAAATAACTGTTGAAAATTTGTGTAAACATCGATTATAATACTTCTGAAATTTACGGCCATGTTGAAAAAAGACTGTTGTTTGAAAGAAGTTTATTGATTTCAATCTGTAAGTAAAGCTTGTCACGATCATCCATTATCTTCTTATGTTGTCCCTGTTCCTTAAGGGAATAACTCATAAGATGTCTCCCTGATTTTGAAGGTCGGTTTTGCAAACAAACCATCTCTGAATCTTAATAAAGGACAGTTTTAAAAAATTCTTTCAAAGTCTGTAAAAAATATGTCAAAATATCATAATTTTCAGCGTCACCTCGCTCAATTTTATATCTTTAAAAACCAAATAAATCATTAAAAGAGATGTGGGAAGTGCTTGTAAACCCACCGAGATACTGAACAGGTCTTCTAGCAGCGGGTAAATGCATGCATGATGCCAAGACAACTTCGTCGGGGTACTAAACAGGCCTGCTGGCAACGAAGCAATGTCGGGTATATGAAAATTCGTAAGTATGAAATATTTTGACCTTAAAATGTCCTTTATTCTGATCTAGAACTTCTTGGCAGGATATAGATGTCAGAGTGGGTTAAATGGCAACCCTGTCGAGGCTATGAACGCCTACCGGCTGCAGTGGATCTGTCAACAGTATTGGAGATTTTATCTTTAATATCATGGCTCGCTTGTCTTAAGACTGTTATCAATTTTCATCCTTTAAGCACTGCTGGAATATTTGATTAATAATGATCTTTAAAGAATTTTCTGGCTATTTTTGAGTTTGAATTATTCTTGTTATCATAATATGAATTTGTTCTTTTGGTAGAGATAACTGCTTCTACCAGTGTGTCGCCATTGGTGGCAGCCATTTCTCATTTTTATCTTATCTTTATAGGATGCCTACACAAGTGTTTTGGAACCCTTGATTCTCATCGCAATCTGTTGAATAAAACTTGCGCATTTGCACACCTACCTTTTTGTTCTCATTTTCAGGACTGCAAGCGTGAAAACTTTGAGTTCGAAGTCATGTCGACGGCATTAAAATCGTCACTGGATTATAATCTTGTTATATGGTCATTTTCGCCTATAACTCAATGAGAGTCACACAGTTGGCAAGACACCAAAACCTTTACTCATTTCACATTTTCTTGTTGTTAATATGATTTCATTTTTATAACACTGTGATGATATTCTAATGATTGTGATTGAGTCCTTGATTCAATGGTGGTTTGATGTTCTATTTCTTTTGATTGAATTCAATGGTTTCATAACAACACATTAATATGGCGATTAGACCCTTAATTCAATGGTTTTATACAAATCATACCTTTAATGATCGAATCCTTGGTGCTATATTCGAAACATTGTTTTGGTTTTAAATCATGCAAACATTATTGTTGTGCAAATATTCGGGTTGAATTATCATAAGTTTTCAATGGTTATTGGCATTATTTTTAACATATACCAATAGTGATTTGAATCACCATATGCGTCGTCGATTGTACATTTTGATATGACTGTTTTTCATGGTTGTTGCCTTCCACCACCCTCGCACACTTAGACATTATTGCCTGCCTCGTATCTCGGGTTACCTCTGTTGGTTTTCGGGGAAGCCAGTGAGCCATCGGTCCTCTGTATACCCTGTCCAAACCCCTGTCCACTGTGTGTTCTCTCCTGGCTCTTGTAGGGAGAATTTAACCCCCATGGTGTTCAGAGTCAGTTTTGGTTTCATTATTGCCAGAGAAGACTGCTTAGGCTGACCCCGTAATTTCATCCCAGAGACACGTTTCTGCATGAGAGATTCTGGGCAAACGGTTTTGAATCAGATCAAACCCTTGAAAACCCAGAACCAAAATTAGCCCCTTTACCTTCATTATGGGATGTTTCCTCAGAAAGTGAGTTGTTACAGAGATATAGCTCGTGTTTTACAGGTCAATTTTCAGATCCTCTCCGTGGTTGTACAATGCGTTTTGGGTATGTGTGCATTTGCCGGAATGTTTATTACTTCTCCAGACCTGGGCCTCAGAACCCCTTCTGCCCGTCTAGCCTTGTGCCTCAACCTTCTGTTGAAACCCTTGATCAATCCTAATATTTATCAAGCAGTCTGTCAACAAGTTGAAAGACAACATGCTTTGTTCTCTTTAAGATGTTGAGGCAACAACGACCTTTTGTTAACTCAAAGTTGTCCTGATCGAATCATTTTCCTACTGCCCAGGTATGTATTTCAACATCGATTTTTTTTATGAGGTGGTTTGAATTAATATAACTGATTAGTCTTTCTTTCCATTAGTGTTGTTCATTTTAACGGATTCAAAACAATTCTGTTATTTTCGAATTTCAAGGAATGATTTTTTTTTTATTTGAAATAGTATAAAAGATTTCGTTCTGGATTAGTATAAACTATTTTGTTTTAAAGATTTTCTTTGCTAAAATCAAGTATAACTATGTTCTGGATTGATATGATTTTGTTGTTTGGATTGTGTCGTCTCTAAGTTAGCTCGATTCAATTCTGTTTGGTTTGATTTTGAAACGATTCTATATGTTTGAATTAGCATGATTATTTGTATATGCATTTGATTCGTATTGAAGTTTGGTTTGATATATTTCTGTTATTTTTAAATTAAAAAAAATGATCCTGTTAGTTTTGTTTTGATTCGACAACGATTTTGTCAAGTGTTGAGTTGACATAAACTATTGCATGAAAAATTTACTTGATCAGTTACAGTCTGTTTTAATTGAGATTGATTCAAAAATGATTTCGTTGGTTTCGAATTATCAAAACATTTTTGTATGCTCCGAATTGGTAATAAAAGAATGTTTGATAGATTGCATATATCCCTGTTACCATTCGGTTAATTAAACATGATTTCTGTTTGTTTCAAATTGGCATAAAGATTTGGTTACTTCTGGCGTGGATGATTTTCTTTGTTTCCAATTAGCAATTAAAGATTTGTTAAATAGTTTGAATATATTTATGTTAGCATTTCATTGATTTAAAACAGTTCTGTTTTCAAATTAGACCATCTACATAATCGTGAGATTCTGTAGCTAGTCTTAAAATTTAGATTTTTTGTTAATTTTGCCAATAAAATATTATCTAAACGTGTCTACTCTTGTCCACCTACAGGTACCTACGAATTTCAATGGAAAATTGGACACGCTGTGGCAGTTTAGGAGATACTTTTGTGATATAGTTTTGTTTTAGGTTGTTAGCTTAAGTTAGAAATAAAAACTTGGGAGATTATTCCCAGAATTTTTGTAAACTGTTTTTGATAATTCCCACAGGGATGTTTTACCCTGTGGTCTTTAAATACTTGTTATTTTTTGTAATGGACCGATCATCACTATTGGGAGAAGAAAGACTTTGGACTTATGAGGATACAAACTGGGATGAAAGTTGATGTTTTGTAACAGCTTTAGCTTTCAATATATCAAACTTTTATTTCAAGTTTTCTTCATATCAGTTTGCAATCAATTATCGACTACTTTAGCTATCATAATTCGTTGCAGGTTGATGTGATTTGGTTTATGTGTTGTCCATATCTGACTTTCTCTTATTTTAAAGTACAACGATTACTTTGTTTCAATTTAATGAATTAAAGTTTTATCTTCTTCGTTAAATGAACCATTTTGTACTAATCTTCGCATATGGGTTTATCTAAATGTGATGATTTGTAAATCTTAAGATTGCTGTAAATTTTATGTCTTGTTTGTCTTGCCATTTATATTCAAAGAGCATTGCTGCTTCCTGTTTACAAGAAGCTTGTGGAAAATTTGGTGCGGGTTTCCTCCCATCGAACAGCTGAATCAGATACTTTGCATGGGACAAATTGGAAATCGTTACTTTAGGTTAGATCGTTATTTGCAATTTGATAGATAATAAATTCGAGAATTTTCAGTAGTTTAGATAGATGTATAGTTTAGTTTTATAGTACAGATTGTTATCTTGATTATTCAGCTTTGATAATTGTCACTTTATTTTTGTTTCATAAAATTAAAAAATTAAAAAATAATAGCTTTGCTGTCATAGGACAATTTACAAATGATTTTTGCAGGTTTTCATTTAAAATCTGTAATCTGTAAATATTGTACATTTGTGATTAAGTCTAATTCTGTTGATAATTGAACATTTAATTTCATAGAATTATTGCTGTATAATATTAGACAATAGACTGTATATATATATATTTCATATTTGTTCATTAGTTTGCTTTAATTGTTGTTTTCATTTAGATTAGTTCCTTTAGTTACTTTTCTTTCATTTTCCTAGGACTTAGATCGGCCAACGGAGCCTCTAAACCCGTCGGGGTGGATCATCCCAAACGGCTTGGGTTATTTAGACAACCCTGGACCGGATCCACTCCTCCAGTTAGCGAGCGTTCAATTTCGCCCATCAACAAATGGCACTAGAAGGGGGGCCTGACTGACAAGCTGGCCTTGTAGGAGCCTTTGTTTCAAATGTATTCAATTTCCCCCATGGCTCCCCAAATCACTGTGTTGGAACATGCTTTCAACTTCTCATTACCCAATGTTCCCAACGAGATAGTCTCTTGCTTGTCCAAACTCACCTTTGATGGTGAAGGCAATATATCTACTAAAGACCACCTTAACAAGTTTTGGTGCAAATGCATCAAACATGACATCTCAGATTTAGGAGTTTTATGCAGACTGTTTGCTTTTACTTTTAGAGGTTGAATCAAACATTTGTTTGAATCCTTTCCATCATGTCACATTTTTGATTGGTTTCAATTTGTAGATAAGTTTATAGAGACTTTTGAAATTTATGATTTTGATCAATTATGTGAAGAATTTCATACTTCACTAATCAACGACGATTCATCTTCAGAAGACTTTTTGACAAGAGTCTATCATATCCTCTATAAATTTAATCTCGATGACATGTCATTGGCATTAAATCTCTTCTATGATGCTTCCATACCTTCCATCCAGTCATGTTCAATCACGAATGAAGAACCAATTGCAAATCCTATCATTCAACTGCAAGAACAATCTTCTTCACAAGAAGAGAAAAATTATTCCGATAATGTTGAACAAGCCAGGGAGGTAGAATCTATTGATCGGGCTCTTATTGGAAACCAAATTGGTTTTTCCTTCGAATCATTGTATTTTCAGTCTAAGACTAGTATGGAAGATGATTCGTTTCTGGCTCAAGGTGAACACCCTCATTCTTGTAACCCATGTTCTAATCAACATTTAAAATCAGTCATTGAAGAACACTTAAGCGATGAAAATCGTCTTGAATGTTCTATTACTCCTATGAAACTGATTAGAGAAGAATTTACACAACTAGAAGAAGAAACTTTAAACCTTCATCCTCAAAATGCACTTTGTTCACAGGAAAGACTAGATGCTTGTCACATAAATTTTGAATTATCTATCACACAAAAGGCAAATCCAGATGATTATATTATGTTGAGGGATTGGTCACCAAAACAGAGTGAGAGTTTTAAAGAAAGTGAAGAGAATTGTCTTGAGAATAACATTGATGAGTATCATAGTTCAAGAGATTCTTTTCATCTACTTATTTCTGATTCCTTTTATTCTTTATATCCTGATCTATTCCTAGATTCTGGTGGACTTGACATCTTACCTACAACATACTACTCTTTTCCACCACAATCATATCCTTTAGATATGCTAAATTTTGGTGAAATCAATTCCAAACCTAACATTGGCAAACTTGGATTTGATGCTTGTTCACTTTCATCACTCACATGGGAAAACGACATGTTGCGAGATGATTTTACACAGTTTATTGTTGAAAAAGACAATGCATTATATCTTATGGAGATCAAACATTCTAAGTTTCATATTCGTTCTTTGCTTAGCTTGAATCTCAATGTTTATACTTCACATTTTGAAATGATCAATCTCATCGAAGGAAACATTCAAACCAATGATCTAATTGATTGCACGAATCCTCCTATGATGAGTTTCCCATTGATATATTCATTTCATCAAAGTCTTGTTTTGCATCCCCATTTTTGTGACAGGATCTTAGGATGGCTTGAATATTCATATATAAAAAAAATTCATAATAAAGACAAAGTTGTGCTTGCTTTCTTTTTACCGAAGTATCTTGGAAGTTGGCGTGACATATTTCTTTTAGATCCTCCATGTGAAGAAATTAATGAATACTTAGAGAACTATCAAGAGGATGGGGAATTTCAGCCTTGGCTGATGGTTATTCCATTTCCTCGTAATCCTGACAAGTTTTTCAAACCTACTTACACTCGCCCATGCCAATATGACCCTTATCACGACAAGAGTGCGCAATGGCTGGAGGATTCGTACAACAAGAATATCCAAGGAAATGGTAAGATAATGCTTACTTTGTTTTTAGATGATGATTACGAAGGTAAGTGTGATATGTTTCTATCATTTGTTGATATATTACCATTCTTATTAGTAATGCTTGATCTTGTTTCCATTGCAGGATTGGAGTCACTCCGATGGCTACATTGGAAACATGACTTCACGTAGTATCCTGATTTGTTTAGTAGTTAGAGTAAGTTTAGGAATAGGTTTTCCTTTCAGTTGTATTTCTCACTATTTATCTTTTTAATAATGCAGTCATGAACGCAAGTGGGCGTACCACAAGAACCATAATACGGTTGTTGTCAGGGAAGTCCCCTTGATCCTTTTCTCTTTACTCTTAGTTGAACATTCATTTTAAAAAACGCAGTATCGTCATGAAAATATTAAATGGAAAGTAAAGAGATAAATAAATCTGAAACAACCCTGACCCAAGGTACCACGAGTAAGACTTCTTTCCCATCAAATAGGATTTTCCTACTTTTCAGTCTCCCAAGGGATTTGTGGCATGAGGTTTTTAGATGCACCTTCTGTACATATTTTGTTTTTTGTTTTTCTTGTTTGGATTTCTTTGCTTTCCGATTTTTTCTTCACTGGTGTGTTTTGTTTCCATTTATGCTTATCAGTCTTTCTTTTTGAAATACACATACATGCATTATGAACTGTTCAGACAAAGAAAACAAAAAATTCTTTCTCTGAAATAACTGTTGAAAATTTGTCTAAGCATCGATTATAATACTTCTGAAATTTACTGCCATGTTGAGAAAAGACTGTTGTTTGAAAGAAGTTTATTGATTTCAATCTGTAAGTAAAGCTTGTCATGATCATCCATTATCTTCTTACGCTGTCCCTGTTCCTTAAGGGAATAAATCAGAAGATGTCTCCCTGCTTTTGAAGGTCGATTTTACAAACAAACCATCTCTGAATATTAATAAAGGACAGTTTTAAAAAATTATTTCAAAGTCTGTAAAAAATATGTAAAAATATCATAATTTTCAGCCTCACCCCGCTCAATTTTATATCTTTAAAAACAAAATAAATCATTAAAAGAGCTGTGCGAAGTGCTTGTAAACCCGCCGGGATACTGAACAGGTCTGCTGGCAGCGGGTAAATGCATGCATGACGCCAAGACAACTTCGTCGGGGTACTAAATAGGCCCGCTGGAAGCAAAGCAATGTCGGGTATATGAAAATTCGTAAGTATGAAATATTTTGACCTTAAAATGTCCTTTATTATGATCTGGAACTTCTTGGTAGGATACAGATGTCAGAGTGGGTTAAATGGAAACCCTGTCAAGGCTATGAATGCCTGTTGGCTGCAGTGGCTCTGTCAATAGTATTGGAGATTTTATCTTTAATATCGTGGCTCGCTTGTCTTAAGACTGTTATCAGTATTCATCCTTTAAGCACTGCTGGAATATTTGATTAATAATGATGTTTAAACAATTTTCTGGTTGTTTTTGAGTTTAAATTATTCTTGTTATCATAATCTGAATTTGTTCTTTTGGCAGAGATAACTGCTTCTACTAGTGTGTTGCCATTGTTGGAAGGAATTTCACATTTTTATCTTACCTTTATAAGCTTCCTACAGAAGTGTTTTGGAACCCTTGATTCTCATCGCAAACTGTTGAATAAAACTTGCGCATTTGCACACCTACCTTTTTGTTCTCATTTTCACGACTGCAAGCGTGAAAAATTTAAGTTCGAAGTCATGTCGATGGCATTAAAATTGTCACTGGATTATAATCTTATTCTATGTTCATTTTCGCCTATAACTCAATGACAGTCACACAGTTGGAAAGACACCAAAACCTTTACTCATTTCGCATTTTCTTGTTGTTAATATGATTTCATTTTTATAACACTGTGATGATATTCTAATGATTGTGATTGAGTCCTTGATTCAATGGTGGTTTGATGTTCTATTGCTTTTGATTGAATTCAATGGTTTCATAAAAATGCATTAATATGGAAATTAGACCCTTAATTCAATGGTTTTATACAAAGCATACCTTTAATGATCGAATCCTTGGTGCTATATTCGAAACATTGTTTTGGTTTTAAATCATGCAAACATTATTGTTGTGCAAATATTTGGGTTTATCATAAGTTTTCAATGGTTATTGGCATTGTTTTTAACATATACCAATAGTGATTTGAATCACCATATGCGTCGTCGATTGTACATTTGGATATGACTGTTTTGCATGGTTGTTGCCTTCCACCACCCTCGCACACTTAGACATTATTGCATGCCTCGTATCTCAGGTTACCTCTGTTGGTTTTCGGGGAAGCCAGTGAGCCATCGGTCCTCTATATACCCTGTCCAAACCCCAGTCCACTGTGTGTTCTCTCCTGGCTCCTGTAGAGCAAATTTAACCCCCATGGTGTTCAGAGTCAGTTTTGGTTTCATTATTGCCAGAGAAGACTGCTTAGGCTGACCTCGTAATTGCATCCCAGAGACACATTTTGACGTGAGATATTATGGGAAAAAGGTTTTGAATCAGATCAAAACCTTGAAAACCCAGAACCAAAATTATCCCCTTTACCTTCACCCTGAGTGGTTTCCTCAGAAAGTGATTTTTTACAGAGATCTAGCTCATGTTTTACAGGTCAATTTTCAGATCCTCTCCGTGGCTGTAAGGTGTGTTTTGGGTCTGTGTGCATTTGCCAGAATGTTTATTACTTCTCCAGACCTGGGACTCAGAACTCCTTCCGCCCATCTAGCCTTGTGACTCAACCTCATGTTGAAACCCTTGAACAATCCAAAGATTTATCAAGCAGTCTGTCAGCAAGTTGAAAGACAACATGCCCTGTTCTCTTTAAGATGTTGAGGCAGCAATGACCTTTTGTTAACTCAAAGTTGTCCTGATCAAATCATTTTCCTACTGCCCAGGTATGTATTTCAACATCGATTTTGTTTTATGAGGTGGTTTGAATTAATATAATTGATTAGTATTTCTTTCCATTAGTGTTGTTCGTTTTAACGGATTCAAAACAATTCTGTTATTTTCGAATTTCAAGGAATGATTTTGTTTTTATTTGAAATAGTATAAAAGATTTAGTTCTGGATTAGTATAAACTATTTTGTTTTAAAGATTTGTCTGCTAAACTCGAGTATAGCTATGTTCTGGATTGATACGATTTTGTTGTTTGGATTGTGTCGGCTCTGAGTTAGCTCGATTCGGTTCTGTTTGGTTTGATTTTGAAACGATTCTGTATGTTTGAATTATCATGATTATTTGTATATGCATTTGATTCGTATTAAAGTTTGGTTTGATATATTTCTATTAGTTTTAAATTAAAAAAAAATGATCTTGTTAGTTTCATTTTGATTCGACAACGATTTTGTCAAGTGCTGAGTCGACATAAACTATTGCATGAAAAATTTACTTGATCGGTTACAGTCTGTTTCGATTGAGATTGATTCAAAAATGATTTCATTGGTTTCAAATTATCAAAACGATTCTGTATGCTCTGAATTGGTAATAAAAGAATGTTTGATAGATTGCATATATCCTTGTTACAATTCGGTTAATTAAACACGATTTCTGTCTGTTTCAAATTGGCATAAAGATTTGGTTACTTCTGGCATGGATGATTTGCTTTGTTTCCAATTAGCAATTAAAGATTTGTTAAATAGTTTGAATATATTTCTGTTAGCATTTCATTGATTTAAAACAATTTTGTTTTGAAATTAGACCAGCTACAGAATCGTGAGATTCTGTAGCTAGTCTTAAAATTTAGTTTTTTTGTTAATTTTGCCAATAAAATATTATCTAAACGTGTCTACTCTTGTCCACCTATAGGTACCTACAAATTTCAATGGCAAATTGGACATGCTATGGCAATTTAGGAGATACTTTTGTGATATAGTTTTGTTTTAGGTTGTTAGCTTAAGTTAGAAATAGAAACTTGGGAGATTATTCCCATATTTTTTGTAAACTGTTTTTGATAATTCCCACAGGGATGTTTTACGCTGTGATCTTTAAATACTTGTTATTTTTTGTAATGGACCGATCATCACTATTGGGAGAAGAAAGACTTTGGACTTATGAGGATACAAACTGGGATGAAAGTTGATGTTTTGTAATAGCTTTAGCTTTCAATATATCAAACTTTTATTTCAAGTTTTCTTCATATCAGTTTGCAATCAATTATCGACTACTTTAGCTATCATAATTCGTTGCAGGTTGATGTGATTTGGTTTATGTGTTGTCCATATCTGACTTTCTCTTATTTTAAAGTAAAACAATTACTTTGTTTCAATTTAATGAATTAAAGGTTTATCTTCTTCGTTAAATGAACCATTTTTTACTAATCTTCACATACGGGTTTATCTAAATGTGATGATTTGTAAATCTTAAGATTGCTGTAAATTTTATGTCTTGTTTGTCCTGCCATTTATATTCAAAGAGCACTGCTGCTTCTTGTTTACAAGAAGCTTGTGGAAATTTTGGTGCGGGTTTCCTCCCATCGAACAACTGAATCAGATACTTTTCACGGGACAAATTGGAAAGCGTTACTTCAGGTTAGATCGTTATTTGCAATTTGATATATAATAAATTCGAGAATTTTCAGTAGCTTAGATAGATGTATAGTTTAGTTTTATAGTACAGATTGTTATCTTGATTATTCAGCTTTGATAATTGTCACTTTATTTTTGTTTCATAAAATTATAAAATTCAAAAATAATAGCTTTGCTGTCATAGGACAGTTTACGAATGATTTTTGTAGGTTTTCATTTAAAATATGTAATCTGTAAATATTGTACATTTGTGATTAAGATCTAATTCTGTTGATAATTGAACATTTAATTTCATAGAATTATTGCTGTATAATATTAGACAATAGACTGTATATATATATTTTAGATTTGTTCATTAGTTTGCTTTAATTCCGGTTTTCATTTAGATTAGTTCCTTTAGTTAGTTTTCTTTCGTTTTCCTAGGACTTAGATCGGCCAACGGAGCCGCTAAACCTGTCAGGATGGATCATCCCAAATGGCTTGGGTTATTTAGACAACCCTGGACCTGATCCACTCCTCCAGTTGGTGAGCGTTCAATTTCACCCATTTGTACTAGGGTTAGAGCTACTGCCACTTCAAGCGTAACCCGTTTGTCTTTAAAAATTGTAGAGTTGTGGACCCACCAAATATTAGCTACCATGATACAAGGTAAGACTTGATAAATATTTATCAATCTATCCTAGATCCATAACTTAAATCATTCTTCCAAATTATCATTATTCCAGTCCACCCTTGCTTTTAACTTATCTTTTACCGCGTTTGAAACCTGACCTGCATACATGCATGAAACAAAAAGGTGTGAGGATGATTCACAGTTTTCCATGTAGAGAACACAACGATTTGGACCATGCCAAATTATTTGTCCATATTATCCCAAGTCAAGAGTTTGTTGTTTAAGTCCAACCACATAGTTAGTTTGCAACAAAGGGGAGCCTTACACTTCCATAAGACCTTCCACCACCATTGTGGCTGAACATTTTTCCTCTCCTCCTGCCATGATTTATAACCCAACTTGGTTGTGAAGGAACCATCCTTTGGAATGAGATACCAACACATAGTATCCTCATTTTCAGAGTTAAGGATGATAAAATTTTCACATATCCGTGAGATGAAGAGATTCCATTCATCATGAAGGGATAAAGGGATGCCTATAGAAGCCACGTCTTTCCAGTCTGCACGACCTTGAAGTTGTGGGAGACTAGTACATGCATCCTAAAGATAAAGAATGTTGTTACTCCCCAATGGATTGATGAGGGGAGGTGAAAACATGAAGTTATTTCCAGCTCCAAGCCATGGGTCTTCCCCAACCTGTACATTTTTCCCGTTACTGATTTTCCATGGCACTTAGTCTCCTACAAGTGAGAACACTTCCACCAGGTACTTTCAGACTATCGAACACTTCAATGATTTTCTCGGTTGGCTAAACCACTTAGACACAATGAGGTTTGGGAAGTATTCATAGCTCATCACCCTAGTCCATAGTGATTTCCCTTGAGCGAGACACCACAAGTTCCTTCCAGCCAACGATCTCGTAAATAGGAAAATATCTTTTACTCCCCATCTGCCTAAGTCTTTTGGGGCTACTATTGAGGACCACTTCGCTAAATGCACCCCACCTAAGGATATATTTCAATCCCATAAGTATCTACTACTGCACCTTTTAATTTTATCAAGGACACCTTTAGGAATGGTTGCAATCGAGTTCCAATAAACAAAGATCCCTTCCTAGACTGATTTGAGTATTATTAACCTGCTTCCTCTGGATAACGTTCTAAATACCAGGGAATCAATTCTCGACTCCACTTTGTGGATAAGCCAAGCCCATTAAGTCTTCCTGTATATCTTAGGTTTAAGATAGAAACCCAAGTATTTGACCCATTCATCGAGCGATTTGTATTGGAAAGGTAGAATACAGAGAAAGGAATTGACTTCAGCCTCTGAGAAATGGTTAGTTAACATGCAATACTTCTCCAAGTTAATAGACATACTAGTAGCCCTACAATATAAGTCAAGAGTTTTCTTAAGGGAAGAGACATCCCTTATAGATCCAAAGATGATACAAAGAACATCATCAATGAAGAGAAGATGCGATACCATTTCTGAGTTCATAACTTTTAGACCTCTTAACATCCCATTGGATCTCACGGGGTCTTCACTTAGTGAACCTGTGACATAGTGCCCGTGTTCATGGGATATTAAAGAATACCCCTAACTTCTCTATATATTGATAAATACATCCCAATATCCTTTTGTTGAACCCCCCTCCTGATCCCGATTTATGTAGGAACAC